>JASDQU010391617.1:0-10982 GCA_032191745.1 Picea mariana | reverse complement strand
TTATAGATACGTTATCAAGATCGACTAGAAATTTAACCAGAAGAGGTGAGAGTTTGGATTTGCAAACTCCTCACAGCCGAAGCAGGGCAAAGGCGACCCCAACCCACACAACAAGGGATAGAGCAAATATGGTCACTCTCAGGACAACCAATCCAAGCCGCAACACAAGAAGGGAAATGAGAAGATGAAGGACACGGGAAAATGGTGTGAGTACCATAAAATCTCTTGGCACAACACTGAAGAATGTCGCTCCAATCAGTCACTCGTGGTCGAGCTGAAGGCTTTCGAGTCAGAGGCCGATTCTAATTCTGAATCAAATCCTAAAGGAGGGAAGTGAATTATCAATGTTGAACCCAGTGCCACTATATTTACCACCAAAGTTCGGCCAAGCGAACAAGAAGAACCAGAGGAAGGGGAACATCTCGTTCACTCATAGATGTGGGTAAAGGGGGCTCCGCTTCATTTCATTGTCGATAGCAGAAGTAAGAAGAACCTGATTTCAAGAGATCTCATCAAGCGGTTGGACCTACCAATGACATCGCACCCGTATCCCTACACCATCGGCTAGCTTCGCCAAGGAAGAGATCTTTGTGTTAGCCAACAATGTCGTTTGCCCTACGACATCAAGCCTTTCAAAGATGAGGTATTGTGTGATATTGCTCCCCTTGAAGTTTGTGATGTTCTTTTAGGACAACCATATTTGTGGAAGCGTCATGTTGTGTATGAGTCTAGACCATGCAGTTTTATTATCACTTTGGGTAGATAGTTGTATAGGATACCAGAGGTAGCACCGCCTACCACTATTTCTTTAATCTCTGCTAAGTAATGCATTAAGGTCATTTCACAGACTGGGAAGTTTGGCTTCTTTGTGATCCGTGCTCACAATAAGAAGAAGGTCGTCACCACATCCATGGCCTCTGCACAGAGCCTCTCTTTGTAGCAGAAGCAAGTGGATGAGATCGTGGAAGAATACGTAGACATCTTCTCCTCATCCACTGGGGTACCGATGCACTACCAAGTTAAGCGTCCAATTGATATGACTCCTAGTGCACCTCTACCTAATGGACCAGTCTGTCGTCGCTTGCTAATGGAAAATAACGAAATCGGGCATCAGATCCAAGAGCTTCTTCAAAAGGGGCACATCAAACCCAACTCCTCCCCTTGTGGAAGCCCGATTGTACTGGTGCAGAAGAAGGACGAGACTTGGCAACTCTTCATTGATTACAGAGCCTTAAACAAAATTACAGTCAGGAACTTGTACCCAATTCCCAGGATTGATGACCTTCTTGACCAACTCAAGGGGGGGAAATTTCTTCGGCAAGATTGACCTAAATTCTGGCTACCACCAGGTTCCCATCGAACCAACTAATGTATGGAAGACAACCTTTAAATCTAAAGAAGGTCTCTTCGAATGGTTGGTCATGCCCTTTGTTTTAACCAATGCACCAACCACTTTCATGAGGTTTATGGATGATGTATTGAGACCCTTCATCAACTCTTTTGTGGTGGTATATTTGGATGGCATCCTCATCTTCAACAGAACTTGGGAGGAGCACATGCGACATATTCAACAAGTTTTTAGCACTCTGAGGCAACACAAGTTATATGCCAACTTGGAAAAATGCTCTTTTGGCATGAACATGGTCCAATACTTGGGCTACATTATTGATGAGCTTGGGGTACATGTTGATCCATCTAAGATCCAAGTCATCTGTGACTGGCCAGCCCCAACCACACTAACTGAGCTTTGGAGCTTCTTGGGACTGGCCAACTTCTACTGACAGTTCGTGTTGGGATTCTCCCATATTGCATGGGCCCTCAGTCAGGTGACCAAGGGAGGTGGAAGGGAAAAGTTCGTCTGGAGGAAGGAACAACAATGAGAATTCAATGATCTGAAGCATCACAAAGCAGTAGAAAAATACAAAGTTAGTTGCTTTTGATTTCTTCATACAACAATACAAAGCAGTAGAAAAATAAAATACTCTTTTGCAGCTTCAGGTATTAAAAGAAGTCCCTCATTTCTTCACGGATGAAAAAAGTGATGCTTTAGGTGGTCAAGTTACTTTGCAGGAGGTGAAACTTACTATGGATTCAATGCCAAAAGATAAAATCCCTAGTCTTGATGGGTGGACACATGAGCTCTTCAAGCATTTTTTTGATATCTTAGGCAATGATCTAGTGAATGGTGTTGAGGAATCAAGGCTTTTAGGAAAAGTATGTGGGTCTATGAATGCAACCTTTGTTGCTCTTATTCCAAAATATTTGAACCCCTTATCCTTCCATGAATTCAGGCCTATTGCTTTATGTAAGTTTGTCTATAAAGTTATTTCAAAGATTATAGCTAACAGACTCAAAATTAAACTTGCTTCTTGCATCTCAGAAGAGCAATTTGGTTTCTTGAAAGATAGACTAATCTTCGATGTTGTAGGAATTGCACGAGAATGCTTGCATTCTTCAAAGTCTAAAAAAACGAAATCTTTGTTTTTGAAGTTGGATCTCAATAAGGCTTATGATAAAGTTAGTTGGAATTTCCTCAGGATGGTATTGATACGGGTTGGCTTAAAGTGGGAAGTAACTCAATGGATAATGGGTTGTGTATCTAGTGCAAACTTTGATATTTTGGTTAATGTATCTCCAACTGGGCTTTTTAAAAGTCATAGAGGGATAAGACAAGGTTTCCCTCTATCCCCATTATTGTTTCTTTTGGTTGTGGAGACTTTTAGTAGGTTGGTGAAAAAGGCAAATTCACATGCTTTAAAATTGCAAGAGGGATAGAAATCACTCATCTTCTCTTTGTGGATGATGTGATAATTTTGGGCATTGATTTGATAGAAGATTGGGTTGAAATTAAGCAATTGATTTCAAATTTCTGTCAAGCTTCAAGGATGGAAATAAACTGCCAAAAGTCTGGTTTCATACATAACAATCTTGATGAAGATTTTCTGGAAAGGATGGTTAGTATATTTGGAATTTCGACAACTCCCCTTGACAATGGGATGAAATATTTGGGTTTCCATATGAAGCCAAATGATTACATGATTTTTGATTGGTTCTGGCTTATCCAAAAGTTTGAGAAAAGAATAACAAGATGGACTCTTCGCTTGTTATTTCTAGGAGGAAGGTTGGTTTTAATAAAGGTTGTTCTACAAAACTTGTCAGTTCACTAGTTAAGCCTTGTTAAGAATCCTGAAAAAATTAAAGCTAAAATTAGATAAATTAGTACATTTTTTCATTGGCGAGGAGCTCAAAATCCTACAAGCTTTCATCTGGAAAAATGGGATATGATAACCAAGCCTAAAGTCCTTGGAGGTTGGGGTCTTAGAAATATTAATTGGTTTGCACAAGCATTAGCTGCTAAATCTCTATGGAGAGCTCTGTTTGGACCTGGCCTTTGGAGTAAAGTGATGTTAAAAAAATATTTGAAGGCTAAGGATGTCATATTTTGGTCGAGGGAAAGTTCTTACAAGTATTCTATTTCTTCAGATTCCTGGAGACATCTTATGTTTTTTATGCCTTTGGTGAAAAACTGGATAGCTTGGTCAGTTGGTAATGGTTCTCGAGTATTGATTGGTCAAGGTCATTTTGTTGGCGATGGATTCTCTTATAAGTTATCAAATTCCTTGGTTTGTCATCTAAACTCTTTAAATATATTTTCACTAACATATAGCGGCTCCTCTTCTATACTGACTTCTTCAGAAGCCCGGGATTGGTTGTCCTCTCAAGACTTGAATTTGGAAGGAGTACAAGCTACAAAGTGGAATGATTACTTGAATTTGTTGAGAAGTAATGGAATATCCCTTAATAATGAAGAGGATAAAATTGTTTGGACTTGGAACAAGTCTTTTGGGATAGTCACAATTAAGTAAGCATATGCAACATTGGTGACTTTAAATCTGTAGGTAGATGGTTTGTGGTGGCACAAATATTTATGGAAGTTGAAGATACATGTCAAGCTTATTCTTTTTGTTTGGCTTTGTATCCACGACCGCATAATGACTGGTGAAAATTTCAAGCATAGAGGAGGTTATGGTCCCACAGTATGTAGTCTTTGTCTCAACAATGAAGAATCTTCTCAACATTTATTTGTCGATTGTGATATTGCATGAGAAATTTGGAAAGAACTGTATGACTTCTTCAAGATCAAAGGAGTGTGTTTCTCCTTGTCTCTAAATGATTTTATTTTATCCTGGTTTTTTTCTTAGCCGAAATTTAGATATGTTCCCTTTTTTGTCATGTGGGGAATATGGAAGTACAAGAACAAATTCTTGTTTGAGAATTCACTAAGAAATGTTTTTGGAGCAGTATCCAAAATTTTGTTGGCCATAAAGGAATTTCCTTTTGATTCAAGCTCATAAATTTTTTAATCCTTCTTGAATTTGGTTCACTTTAAGGAAAATCCTTTAGGCTTTTTTTACACTGATGTTGTAGGAGGGACATGTTGATCCAGGTGGATATTGGTGGCCACCCACCTATTCCAACTGGCTCCTCTTGTCTGTTTTTAGTTCAACATGTTCTTCTGTACTTCTTTGTAATTGTGGGTTCTACACTTCTAGGGTTGTCTGAGGCCCTACATATCTTCCAAGTGGATACTGGTGGCCTCTCACCTAATCCAACTAGCTTATTTTGTATGGTTTCTTGTCAGCACATCTTCTTGTACTTCCAGGGCCGTTTTGGAGCCCTAAACAATGTTTTTTTGGCTCACCACATTCAATTTGTAGACGAAGTCAGTGTTTGACAACGTAATGTGTAGTTATCTGAAAGACCTTTCCAATAGGCTATCTCGCGCCTAAAACAGAGGTCGTATGCAAAATTTACGACCCCAAGAAGTTGAGGTACCAACTTACCCATAGGGGCCCACATGAATTTTGACATTTCACCTCCTAGGGTTAGGTTTTTGGATGTCTAGGGTTTTTCCATTCATGAGTAATATCAAAAAGGCCTCTGGAGCCTCATTGTAATGATTATGCTCAGACGGATGCACGTAGCAGCCACATCTCTTCTCAAAGATAGCTACCACCATTCAAGCAAGTGTTTCAGTTCTGCAGTTTTACAGTTTCAGCCTATTTCATTTATTCAATAGAAGATATTGTTCAATGGATATCTATGTTGTTCTTCACATATTTGTGTTTATTGTATTCAGTTTGTTAATCAGTTCGTTCTGCTCCTAAATCCGGATCAGTGGTATCAGAGCGATTTGCTCTTTGTTTATTTTTCTTCGTGCATGTCCCCGACAAGATCTGGGTACAAGAAGTTGGGACTTGAACCAATCGAGCCGTTGCAATATCGCTCACGCTGAGCTCGACAAAAACCCATGGGAGACGAAAAGAAAGATGATGGAGCAGGAGATCCTTTTAAAATGTTGCTCGAGGAATCCCTTGCGTGACAAAGGAACGAAATGATGGACAAATTTGCGCAGATCCTTCGGTGGTTGCCCACAAGAGAAACATCTTCATCAAGTGGCCATGCAACCCCCTTCCATTATTCCATTATTCCATTATTTCATCAAGCGGTATAGGTAAATTTTGATATTTCATTATTTGAAGGACTAATAGATGTAGATGTTGTAGATAAATGGTTGAATATGCTCTAAGGATATTTTTCGATCCACAAATTTTTCGATAGGGAAAATATTACTTTTTCACTCCTCGAGGTCGTCCCCCATGTTAAGGACTGGTGTGACACTTACTCTGAGCAAAGGGCCATAGAGGAATCTACAATATTTGTGGTTTCCCCTACATGGGATTCCTTCCAGGATGCCATTAAAGAACAGTACTACCCTGTTGGAAGCTACAAGGACTAGTACACTAGATGGACCACCCTATGTCAAGAAAGGAACCAGACAAAACCATATTTCACCAATATTTTCCATACCCTGAGCACCAAATTGGGTATCAAAGACTCTGAGCGACATCAGGTGCTCAAATACTGAGACTGTTTACATAGATACATTCAAACAGAAATGGATTTTCTGGACATCACCTCATTGAGTATGACTTATAGATACGCTATCAAGATCGACTAGAAATTGAAGCAGAAGAGGCGAGAGTTTGGATCTGCAAACTCCTAAAAGCCGAAGCAGGGCAAAGGCGACCCCAACCCACACAACAAGGGATAGAGCAAAGATGGTCACTCTCAGGACAACCAGTCCAAGCTGCAACACAAGAAGGGAAATAAGAAGACGAAGAAGGACACGGGAAGATGGTGTGAGTACCACAAAAGCCCTTGGCACAACACTGAAGAATGTCGCTCCAAGCAGTCACTTGTGGTCGAGCTAAAGGCTTCCGAGTCAGAGGCCGATTCTAATTCTGAATCAAATCCTGAAAGAGGGAAACGAATTATCGATGTTGAACCCAGTGCCATTGTCTTTACCACCAAAGTTCAGCCAAGTGAACCAGAAGAACCAAAGGAAGGGGAACATCTCGTTCACTCACAGATGTGGGTAAAGGGGGCTTCGCTTCATTTCATTGTCGATAGCAGAAGCAAGAAGAACCTGATTTCAATAGAGCTCGTCAAGCGGTTGGACCTACCAATGACATTGCACCCGTATCCCTACACCATCGGCTAGCTTCGCCAAGGAAGAGATATTTGTGTCAGCCAACAATGTTGTCTGCCCTACGACATCAAGCCTTTCAAAGATGAGGTATTGTGTGATATTTCTCCCCTTGAAGTTTGCAATGTTCTTTTAGGACAACCATATTTGTGGAAGCGCCATGTTGTGTATGAGTCTAGACCGTGCAGTGTTATTATTACTTTGGGTAGATAATTGTACAGGATACCAGAGGTAGCGCCGCCTACCATTATTTATTTAATCTCTGCTAAGCAATGCATTAAGGTCATTTCACAGACTAGGAAGTTCGTCTTCTTTGTGATCTGTGCTCACAATAAGAAGAAGGTCACCGCCACATTTGTGGCCTCTACACAGAGCCTCTCTTTGCAGCAGACGCAAGTGGACGAGATCGTGGAAGAATACAGAGACATCTTCTCCTCATCCACCAGGGTACCGATGCACTACCAAGTCAAGCATCCAATTGATCTGACCCCCGGTGCACCTCTACCTAATGGACAAGTCTATCGTACTTAGCTGTAACGGAGATCGGAAGAGCGTCGTTACAGCTAANGAGACATCTTCTCCTCATCCACCAGGGTACCGATGCACTACCAAGTCAAGCATCCAATTGATCTGACCCCCGGTGCACCTCTACCTAATGGACAAGTCTATCGTCGCTCGCTAATGGAAAATGACGAAATCAGGCGTCAGATCCAAGAGCTTCTTCAAAAGGGGCACATCAGACCCAATTCCTCCCCTTGTGGAAGCCCGATTGTACTGGTGCAGAAGAAGGATGGGACTTGGCAACTCGTCATTGATTACAGAGCCTTAAACAAAATTACAGACACGAACCTGTACCCAATTCCCAGGATTGATGACCTTCTTGACCAACTCAAGGGGGAAAATTTCTTCAGCAAGATTGACCTAAAGTCTGGCTACCACTAGGTTCCCATCGAACCAACTGATGTATGGAAGACAACCTTTAAATCTAAAAAGGTCTCTTCGAATGGTTGGTCATGCCTTTGTCTTAACCAATGCACCAACCACTTTCATGAGGTTGGTGGATGATGTATTAAGACCCTTCATCAACTCTTTTGTGGTGGTATATTTGGATGGCATCCTCATCTTCAACAGAACTTGGGAGGAGCACATGCAATATATTCAACAGGTTTTGAGCACTCTGCGGCAACACAAGCTATATGCCAACTTGGAAAAATTCTCTTTTGGCATGAACATGGTCCAATACTTGGGCTACATTATTGATGAGCATGGGGTACATGTTGATCCAGCTAAGATCCAAGTCATCTGTGACTGGCCATCCCCAACCACACTAACCGAGCTTCGAAGCTTCTTGGGACTGGCCAACTTCTACTGACAGTTCATGTTGGGATTCTCCCATATTACATGGGCCCTCAGCCAGGTGACCAAGGGTGGTGGAAGGGAAAATTTCATCTGGGGAAAGGAACAACAATGAGCATTCGACGATCTAAAGCATTGCTTGTGCTCAGCTCCAGTACTATCCTTTCTTGATCTGCAACAATCGTTCGAGATTGAGATTGATGCATATGAATATGTTGTAGGCACAATTCTCACTCAACACGGTCATCTAGTGGCATACCATAGTGAGACACTCTCATATATTGTCTGGAAATACCCCACCTATGGCAAGGAAATGTATTCCATTGTACAAGCCTATCGTCAATGGAAACATTACATTATGGGAAAGGAGACAATCACCCACACTGATCACAAACCTCTATAGTTCATACAAACACATGGGAAATTGCAGAATGATCGCCATCATAAGTGGTCCACCTACATGCAACAGTTCCATCTCAACATCAAGTATAAGAGAGGGATCTCAAATCGTGTTGATGAATTCCTCAGTCAACCTCTCGTCGATGCACTCACCACTGTGCTCCATTCCTGTGGACATGAGACATCTGAGTGGCCCCAACTTTATCAGCAAGATCCAGACTTCGCTGCCACCTATCAACTCTTGGGTATAGGCGCGACTGTCACCGATTTTCACATTCATGACAGACTATTATGCCATTTGGGCCATCTATGTGTTTCTACAAGGGAGCGTGCAAAGCTAATTTGGGAAGCCCACTACAGTTGGATGGAAGGACATTTGGGCGTGGAGAAAACCGTGGTTGTTCTTCACAAACATTTTTATTGGCCAAAACTTCGACAAGACATCAGCAAGTATATTAGATCTTGCATTTCTTGTGCCATTTCCAAGCCAACCATCAAGAAGCAAGGCTTACACACCCCTCTTCCTACTCCCAAGAATCCTTGGGAATCCATCTCAATGGATTATATGTCTGGCTTTTTGTCCACCAAGCAAGGCAATGATTGTGTATTTGTGGTCGTTGATCGATTTTCGAAGATGGCCATCCTCACAGCCTGCAAGAAGAATATCACAATGACAGATACTGCCAAGCTCTTCTTCAAACGAGTGTGGGTCCATTTTGGGATACCACAAGCCATCATCTCGGACCGGGACAACAGGTTCCTCAACACATTTTGGTCGAGTCTCTGGTCATTGTTGGACACCAAGCTCACTAAATCCACTACTTTCCACCCCCGAACAGACGACCAAACAAAGGCTGTCAAACAGACGATTGTGCACATCATGTGCATGTACAACTCTAAGAATCCATGTACATGGGATGAGAGTCTCCCATGTGTTCAACACAATTACAACAGGGCTCTCCATAGCTCCATTGGCCATATTCCGTTTCAAGTGAGGCTGGGATTCCAACCCTTGGGTTCCGTTGATGTTGCACTACCTCTTTCCACCACATAGACAGACTCTTCCCATGTTCAGTCTGAGACCGACAAAGCCACCAGATTCATTGAGCGGATTCAACACATCTGTCAACAGGTCCAGGTGATTTTGCAGAAATCCAATGCTAAGTACAAGTAGTGCCATGATCAACATAGGGTACCGCACTAGTTTCAGGTTGGAGACAAAGTCTGGTTACATTTGCAGAAAGAGCATCTCAAAAGGCCCCATCGGAAGCTCCGCCCACTTCGCTATGGGCCTTACACTGTCACCAAGGTTGTGGGTAGAAATTCTTTTGAGCTCAACACTCCACCCTTCCTTGGCCTGCACCTAGTGTTCAATGTGGACCTCCTTCGACCATATTTTCCACCATTGTTGGACACCTCTGAGATCGTAGAACAACTGAAACCAATAGATCTCAACCCTGAATTCATGGAACAAGCATCCACTGATCAGATAGTGGATACACAGGTCAAGGGCACTCGCCAGCAGAGAACCCAACTTTATCAGGTTGTCAAGGCAGGGCAGATCCTACACCAAGGCAAGTGGCTCACCCGAGGCCAAATCCAGTAGAAGTTTCCTCGCCTAATGGGGGAACTCAACGCAATGGAGACCATTGCTTCCTCAAGGGGGAGGATTGATCTAGGTGGATATTGGTGGCCACCCACCTATTCCAACTGTCTCCTCTTGTCCATTTTTAGTTCAACGTGTTCTTCTGTACTTCTTTGTAATTGTGGGTTATACACTTATGGGGATGTCTGAGGCCCTACACATCTTCCAGGTGGATATTGGTGGCCTCTCACCTAATCCAACTGGCTTATTTTGTATGGTTTCATGTCATCACATCTTGTTGTACTTCGAGGGTCGTTTTGGAGCCCTAAATAGTGTTTTTTTGGCTTTCCACAATCAAATTGTAGACAGAATCAAAGTTTGACGACATGTGTAGTTCTCTGAAAGACCTTTCCAACGGGCTATCACACGCCTAAAATGGAGGTCGTATGCAAAAGTTACGACCCCGGGAAGTTGAGGTACCAACTTACCCATAGGGGCCCACATGACTTTTGGTGTTTCACCTCCTAGGGTTAGGTTTTTGGATGTCTAGGGTTTTTACATTCATGAGTAATATCAAAAAGGCCTCTTGAGCCTCATTGTAATGATTATGCTCATATGGATGCGCGTAGCAACCACATCTCTTCTCAGTGACAGCTACCACCATTCGAGCAAGTGTTTCAGTTCTGCAGTTTTACAGTTTCAACTTATTTCATTTATTCAATAGAAGATATTGTTCATTGAATGTCTATGTTGTTCTTCATATCTATGTGTTTATTGTATTCAATATGTTAATCAATTCGTTCCGCTCCTAAATCTGGATCACATGTGGAGTTGGTGTTGCAATTAAGCTCAGTGCAAATCATCATTTTAGATTTTATTTGGCAGTTGGTATGGGTTCTAATATCAAAGCAGAGCTGCTTGGTTTATGGAGTCTCCTGACTTTTCCCAAATGCTTCGTATTGAAGACTTCATGGTGGTGGGAGACTCAAAGGTGGTTTTGGATTGGTTTGCAGGGAAAGCTCGACTAAATATTTTACTCCTTCGACATTGGTTGAATAGAGTTTTGGTTCTAAAGCAGGCTTTTAGGAGGAT
>JASDQU010391616.1:0-10982 GCA_032191745.1 Picea mariana | reverse complement strand
AAGTGAAATGGATACGATTCATGTGATAGAATGATGTCTGGACCAATTTCATCACACCAATCTCCTGATTAATCAATCAATAACAGAAAAATATTTCAGCTGCCGAAGGATATGACATCATTGATATTGTTAGTGGAAATTCTAAAAGGAACAACCAATTATAATTACCTTGAGAGTAAAATCTAAGTCAAACGTTTTGACGCGTTCTGCACACGGCTGTGACTAACCTGGACTGAAGGAAGTCTTTAAAATCGAAATCAAGGTTTTCGGTCCAACAACTGGAGTCTTTAATTTAAAAATCCAAGAGACAAGGACACGTTCAGCACTTTTCCTTTTAAAAATTAACACTCTCACTAAATTTGAAGTTCTAAGATGATATGAAGTTAAATTACAAAGGGTTATGAGATAGATATATTTGAAAGAGGATGGAAGGTTAAATAAGTAAATCGGCATATTTTTTATTAATATTTATTTATATATCAAATATAGTAATTTAGATTCATTTTAATTATAAATCTTTTAAAATACAAAGATTCCATCTTAATTGTTTTTTATTAATTTTATGAAAAATAATATTAACAAATTGAATATTATTAACTACCATAAAATTATAACAAAATTATAATAATGTATATAAAAATTATAACAAAATTATAATAATGTATATAAATATGAATTGTGTTGAAATTTATAAGTATCAACTTTTTTAATAAATATTACATATGATATAAGGAAATTAAATCAATTTATAATAAATTAAGTTAAATTTAACAATATTAAAAAAGAATTAAGTTAAAGATATTGATTAATATATATAAATATATGACATGAAAACTATCATATCAAATCAACTAGAAGAGTCACGTCTCAGAGACTGCAAAAAATGGTGTTAGGGTTTCAACGCTTGTGCATGCACATTAATGCCCCTTTTGAGGGAAGGGATCCACCCCCGGGATCCATGTCCCCAGATCTACAGGCCTTTTGGGCCCTCATTTCATCTTACGCTAAAGCTCCCAAGCCCCCGCCCTCTCGATTCATCAAAAAGGCGGCCAAAATCCCCAAGGTTGTTGTATTCGCCCCTTCAGCGCGACCTTTGGCACTCAGACTCACAGATCGAAGATTAATAGGCCAATTCATAGGATTGTAGCCATCCCCAAAAGCCATGCACATCTGGTTGGAAGCAAACTGGCACAAGTTGATCAAGGGACAACTGTCGGCAGCCTTTTGTGGTAAGGGATTCTTCGCCTTTTTGTTCAAAGAAAAAGAAGATAGAGATTTGATTTTCCGAAGCGTTCCCTATTTCATGGGAGGCAGAGGAATGTACCTGAACAAATGGGCTCCGGACTTTAGTCCAGAGAATGATATCCCCTCAGCAGTCCCAGTATGGGTGAGGCTGCCCTTCCTCCCCCTCCATTGTTGGAACGATGAAACCATTAGAAACATAGGAAACACCCTTGGCAAGTACATCGATCGTGTCGAAACCCGGGAAGGCCTTCAGGCCTGCACCAGACTGTGTGTAGAAGTGGATCTGGAAAAAGGTTTCCCTGAAGCAATACAACTGAACTTGGACATTTGGTCCTACATTCAACAAGTAGACTATGAACAAATTCCCTTCAAATGTAAAATCTGCCATGAATATGGACATTTTTCCAAATCCTGTCCCCAAGCCAAAGACATGAAGGACCAAGATCCCAAACAAGATCAGTGGCAACAGCCAAAAAGGAAAAAAACAAATGGGAAAACCCAACCTATTCCGACTCAAAACCAAAGGGAAAAACCTCATGATCCAAAAGAAAAAAGTCTTGGATCCCCACAAAAAGGAGAATCAAGCCACAATTGATATGCAAAGCTCCACCAAGATGACGACGTCGAAGAAGTAAGGGAATCCCAGGAAGAAAACAATGGAAATGGACAAGAAGAGGAAGGAAAAGGAAATGACAAAGGCCTAGAAAAGGAAAAAGAAGTCATGGATCTAAGTGGAGAATCCTCAAAATCTCTCCACACCCAAAATATGGAAAATCCATAAATGTCAGAAGAAGCGAGACAAGACTCCTCAGAAAGTGAATCCGACCTGGAATTAACTCAAACTTTAAACAACAGGAGACCTGGAAGGAAATCACACAGAAATAAAAGAGAATCGACAACAAATAGAGAAAAGGAACTAGGCATACAAAAAACAATCGAGGAAACTCTAAATATAGATGGAAAAACTGGGAAGAACAAGGAAACCCAACATAAGGGAACAACTTCACAGCCCTCAAGAGGGGGCATCCAAACATCCTAATAAATGATGAAAATCGTCTCCGAGAATTGTACGGGATTAGGAAGTAATCTCAAGAAAGAAGAAGTCAAAAAATTGATACAAGCAGAAAAACCTTCAATCCTCATGCTCCAAGAGATGAAAATGAGGGAGCAGGAAACCCTCAAAGACCTACAAAAAATATGGAAGAAATGTGATGGTCATGCAGTGAGCTCTAGAGGGGCTTCAGGTGGAATCAAAATTATATGGAAGATGGAATATTTCAACCTACAAGATCAAATGCAAACCCAATTTTGGATTATGGTAAATCTTCTCAATAAAGTCTCAGGTATGCTTTTTTCCATCATCAATGTTTACATGCCAAACAATAATAATGAAAAAATTGAATGTTGGCAATCCCTGCTAGACCTTGCCAAGGGGAATCCGACCCAGAACCTCATTATTGCAGGAGACTTCAACACAACCATAGCCTCAAAGGAAAAAAGAGAAGGTTCGTTGGTAAGATATCAATTTCGGGAACAATTGGAGGACCTTATCTCAGACTTGGACCTCTATGATGTTCCCTCGGACAAGGGAATCTACACTTGGAATAATAGAAGAGAAGGGCCTGGACACATAGACACAACATTGGATAGATTTTTTATCAACAACTTATTGTTGTCCCTCTCTGAAAATCTTTTCTCAACGAATCTTCCCTGGGCAGGCTCGGATCATCGCCCCATAAGAATGGCCTTCAAAGATCAACATAACTGGGGTCCTATTCCCTTCAAACTAAATCACCTCTAGCTGGACAGACCCGAGATCATTCAATCCATATCCAAGATATGGAACCAGTGGATCACAGGCTCTCCAAATTACATCTGGGAGCAGAAGATCAAACTAGTTAAGGACCTCTTAAAAAGCTGGGCTAAAAACAATGTGCAAAGCAAAGAAAAAGACAAAAAGTCTCAGCTTGAGGCTCTTCAAGAAGAAATGGAAACTATAGAGATTCAGCAGAACCTCCTCGCCCAAGAGAAAAAACTTCACAAAGAGTACCTCCAAGGTCTAGCTGAAGAGGAAAATGCGTGGCGACTTAAATCCAGGAGTCTTTGGCTGAAAGTCAGAGACCAAAATACTTCCTTCTTCCACAATCAAGCCAAAGTCAGGAACTGGTCAAATCAAATTTTCGAACTCAAAACCCTTGAGGGTGAAATCCTGAAGGATATCGCCCAAATCAAGTAGCACGACTCCTCCCATTTCCAAAATATGTACAACACCTCTGGCAAGGATGAGGATCACCTTTCTGAAGCCTTTCTCCATTATATTCCTTGAAAGATTATTGAGGATTACAACACCCACCTTGACAGACCCATTGAGGAAGATGAAATCCTCAAAGCATTGAACCAATTCCAAGATGACAAAGCTCYRAGTCCTGAWGGCTTCRCCTTGCATTTATATTAAAAATGTTGGCATATCATCAAGAAAGAYTTCATAARAATGGTATGTTTYGCACACAAGGCTAAAACGTTGGGMGGAACAACTAACTTCTCTTTCYTGGCTCTCCTCCCAAAAGAACCTGGAGTCTCCTCCCTTAATCGCTTCAGACCCATCTCCCTGTGCAACATTTCCTGTAAAATCTTGTCCAAAATAATTGCAAACAGACTCAACCCCCTCCTTAGCCCACTAATCCTTTCAAACGAAGGAGGATTTGTAGTTGGTCACCAGATTTGGGACAACTTCATTCTTGTCCAAGAGACAATCCATGCCAATAGATCCTGGGAGGACTCTGGCATGGCTATAAAACTAGACATGGCCAACACTTTTGACAGAGTGGAACATAACTTCCTCTTCAAGGTCTTGATATATTTTGGTTTCAGTCATAGCTTCATGGATTGGATTTGCTCCTGTATCACCTCTCCTTGGATAGAGCCCCTAATAAATGGAAGACCAGGTCCTTTCTGCAAGGCGTCCAGGGGTCTAAGACAGGGTTTCCCCCTTTCCCCCTGCTCTATGTGATCATGGTAGAATCACTAAACAAAAATCTTGAATGGGAAAGCACAAATGGCAACATTCCTGGAATAAAAATCACTCAAGGAGTAAAAAGACTGAACCACTCTCAATTTGTAGACGACACAATCCTCCTAAGTGGAGCTTCCAAAACCTTGTCTAGAAGAATCCTCCAAGTCCTGGATACCTACCTTATAGTTTCAGGAGGCCTCCTAAACAAAGAAAAATGTTAAATTTATAACTGGAATGTCTCGGCAATTATCAGAGTGGGAATAGCTCAAATCATGGGGTTTTCCATTACCCAATACTAGAAATCCTTCAAATACTTGGGCCTTCCTCTTTGCATTAAAGTGCTCCCTAGAGAGTTTTGGCACTATTTCATCCAAAAGATCAGGGAAAAGATGGAAAAATAGGGGTCACGGTGGCTCAATCCAGTAGGTAGGGTGGTGTTGATCAAATCCATTCTCTCGGCCCTCCCCCTGTATCAATTCTCTACCCTTCTAGCCCCAAAGGCAATTCTTAAAGAAATGGCCCAACTCATGCGTAAATTCCTGTGGCAAGGGGGAAAATCCAAGCACAAAAAATTTCACATGGTAAATTGGGAAAAATTCACTCTGCCCCAAAAAAGTGGGGGTATGGGAATCAAGGAACTTGAAATCACCAATTTTTCAATGGAGCCAAACTCCTTTGGAGGATAGTTTCAAGTGGTAATGACTGGTGGAAACGAGAACTCATCAATAAGTACAGATTGGGTAAAAGAAAAAGGAGTATGGACAATCCACAAACCCATCAAACAGGCTCTCAAATATGGAAATTAATAAAGGGCATTGCCCCCTTCTTCAAAGAACACCTTTCCTGGATCCCGGGCAATGGGAAAACAATTAGAATCTGGTAGGATCAAATCTTCGGGGTGACTTTCAACCCTCGTGAAGGAAATATCATGGAGCTAAAGTCTTGGATGTTAGGCACAAGCAAGCACACCCTGTACGACATCTCAGCCTGGAATGACAATGGCAGTTGGAGAGACTGGAACTTGGGGGATGTCCCGCAGCATTTGATAGCACATGTTCATCACCTGACCATGCTTTCGAAAGGGGAAACCCCCATTCAAAAAAAATTTCCAGATAGCAGGGGTTGGGGGGACAAAGGATACTCAATCAAAGATGGTTATAACAAGATACTTGATCTCACGAGAGACTATCAAACTTCAACAAAATGGAATAATGTCTGGAATCAGGACTCCCTCCCCAAAATCAACTTCTTCACCTGGAATCTAGTGCACGATAAAATCTTAACAGGGGAAAACCTCATGAAAAGAGGCTTTCATGGCCCCTTGATCTGTCCTCTTTGCCAAAATAGTCAAGAGAACATCATCCATTTATTTTGGGATTGCTCTTTTGCGAGAAATATTTGGATCTTATCCTTTGGGGATCTTGCTAGAAATATAAGATGTCCCTCTTCTCCCCATCCCAGCCTGGGAAACTGGGACAATTACTACCGGGGATCCTTCAAGGACAAGCCAACTTTGAAGTGCATTTGGCGGGTGATGCCAAAGTTTATCTGCTGGAATATTTGGTTAACAAGAAACATAAAAAAATTTCAAGGGAAGGTCTCCCTCCCCCAAACAACAGCTGCTAAAGAGAAGTTGCTTCTCTCAGAATCCATAAATTCAAAACCCCTAAAAATAGAGGACCCAACCAATTGGACCGCCCGGGAAAAAGATTGGATGGAAAGATTCAATCTCAGGGCTTCTAAGCACATCAATGCAACAAATAGATCAAGCTAGCAGCTTCACAACACTCTCAACATAGAACTATGGATCCAAAAGAAAAAAGTCGATACCTTTTGTTTTGACGGAGCTTCAAAGGGAAACCCAGGGGAGGCAGGCGTGAGAGGGGTACTCTTTGATCTTGGAGGAAAAAAAGACTCAAGCTACCATTGGAATCTGGGGACGGAAACTAACAACAAAGTTGAGGCTTACGCCCTCTTAAAAGGACTTCAACTAGCCCAATCCAAGGGAATTCGAGATCTTGTAGT
Source organism: Picea mariana (assembly GCA_032191745.1). Lineage (NCBI taxonomy): Eukaryota > Viridiplantae > Streptophyta > Pinopsida > Pinales > Pinaceae > Picea > Picea mariana. Next base: position 4,699 of record JASDQU010391616.1, on the reverse strand, counting down.
TCTAGGGGACTCCAAAACCATAATAAGAATGATGATATTGGGAACAAACCCTGGAGACCCAAGCCTAAAAAAAATCATGGACAGAACCAGACTGGTCTCTTGAGATATTAGAACCACCTTCTACCACATACTAAGGGAAAACAACAGTGAAGCCGACAAGATGGCCAATGCAACAATAGGGGCAAAGCCAGGCGCCCTAAGTATAGACGGGGTCTCAAGCCTAGCGCCCTTTTATTAATGATCTTCTTGTATTATACTGTTGTTGCGCAATGTTGTATGTAGCTGGAACATGGTTAAATTGTGGTGTGGCTTGCCCAGTCATCATTTTTTCCTGCACCCTATATGCATCTGATGTCCTCTCTCGCATCAAATCCATAGTTCTACAATCTTTGTCATCATGGCCCACTGACTTGCAAAAGTTGCAATATCAACTCTTTGGGACTGTTTAGTATTTCTGCATCATTGGGAAATGATATGGATCATGGCCTGATTTCTTACAGATTTTGCACCATAGTCCTCCTGTTGGTAACAGATTTGGCATTCTTGCTGTGATATACTACGCAAATGTTGGAAATCCGTTCTTGTGGTGTCCTTTCATCCCGCAGGTGGTACACCACATGGATTTTTGTTTTTCCTTACTTTTGTTCTGGTTTAGCTGGAACGTTAATTTCTTCAAATCCTCCTTTAGCTCTTTGATGGCTAGATCTGTCTGTTGATACTGGTTTTCTTCTAGTTGCAAGGTTCCCTGCAGAGCAACTGCCTGTGTCTAAAAATTCTGTTGTCGCAATGGGTATTTTAAGTGTGGTAGCAGTGAATTGACGAACAGGTGCATGTGTTGCATATCGGTCATGAGATATTTCAAATTCCCTTTCAGTCTCTTGAATCTATGGTCAATCTCCCATGCAGATTCTCCTGGTTTCTGTCTAATTTCTATCATCTCGTTTATGTACTGATCTTCTGAACTTGGCTTCTGGAACTCATTTATCAGCAATTTCTTGATGTCCAAAATCGTTCTGGTTGTCCCTGGTTGATTTCTTGTAGCTAAAGTCATATACCAATCCAGTGTGTGGTCCCTTAGTGTAATCACTAACCGTGCAAGTTTAGTATCTTCGTCTGTGTTCTGTTTTTCTTCCCAAATATTTTCATAGATAAACAAGTGTTTTTTCGGGTCCTCCGACGCTTCTCCTTTAAATTCTGGTAACCTGATGGTTGGATCATGTCCTTCCATTTTGAATGCTGAATTACTACCTCTGTGAGGTGTAGATACTTGACTAGTGCTTCATGAACTGGCTCCTCTAGTTGTTGTTCCTTGTGTAGATGTACTTCCTGCTGTCTTTCTTCTCCTGAAATTTGGTTGTCTAAACGGTCGTGTTCTCTTTGGTGTATTAATCGCACATGGGTTTATGAGTTCCACACTAACATTAATATGGATAGGATTGTTTCCTTCTCTTTCTGCTCTTGGACCTCACGTCTTCCTCTCATATGTTGCATGCAGGATTTCCTCAATCTTCTCCACAGCCTAAAGATCTTCTATCTCTTCTTCATCACTTGCCAAGCCTTCCCTCATAGCTACAACTCTCTTCTTTTTATTCACCTTGTATTGGTAGGGTACTCCACTATGTGTCTTTTCAACTGTCTCCATGACCCGCTTGATTTGGTATTCATCCATCATGATTGGGTCCAATGGTTCATCCTTCTTTCCTTTATCCAGTTCTCCTTCCATTTCTCCTCTTTATGTCAATGCTTCCCCCCTTCCCCCATGCACACAGGGAAGTTTAGTTGTTTGAATCCATTCTCATTACACCTATGTTGTATAGCAGTATATTAATAGAAGTATACATCGATCTAATATACCTTCCTCGAGGCCCACGTAGAAACTCTTGCTCCGTTGTGCAGTACAACTTCACCGTATCGACTACAAATTCTGTTATAAAGCCTGCTACAATACTGTCGAGCCAAAAATCTACTGGGCGGGTGAAATTATTGTTCACATGCTATAACTGCTCAATTTGAACTGGGGTCCATTCTAACTATCGGATTTGGTTTGTTGCATGGTTATCCTTCAAACTTAATATCCCCTCCTGCAATAAGTGTGGAAAATCACAGAAAAAAACTTCATGCAAATTAGTAAACATGTATTTCTCAAGATATTTATGTGGTTTTACTCTAGGGTTTCTGTTATCTTTCTGCAAAAACTCTATCTCTTTTGTCTTCAGCCAACTTTCGATCTTTTCTTTTGTGGGATTCCTCGGTCTCAACATCCCCTTCTAGTGGCTCATTATTTTCACCTTCTCGTCGTTCGATTCAGTGTTCTTTTGACCCGCCATCCACAGATCTTATAGATCCCATCTACTCAATCTTATACTATTCCAACCGATGGAAACATAACCATTTGTTGGTTTATATTTCATATGTCTGAGTTTATATCTTCAATACTCTTGACCTAGGGTTTATGTCTACTAGGTTTCTAACAAAGCCTCTAAAACTATCGCCCCTCCTGGTGAACCAGAAGGCAACACAACGCACATAGTGCACTACACAGTCTCACCCGAGATAGTTCTAATGGGTGACTGCAATACTCAAGTGTTTGCAGTCCAAGATTGAGTGGGAGTATAAGAAGCATGCGTTGAGAGTTATACTTAACTTATTAACACAATAAACTGACATTCACGATTATGTACGGAATATAATCAACTCATTCATTTAGCATATCAACAACTACTTAAAATAGTAACAAAATACATGCATTCAATTGCATAAAACAGGTTTTACCGTGGTTCACCCCCTCCTGGGATACGTCCACAAAGATCTAGCTCTTAAGCTCTTTTATTATAGCAGTTCCAAAACTACAACACCACGCTCTTTACAACTCCTCTCAGTAGGGTCGAGATCTATTATGAGGCGGACTAGATCGTACCAGGTCCCTCAGCCTGTGATCTAACCCTCAAGGTCTACCCTCCTTACTTTTCCCCATCTCAATAACTTACAAAATTAGGTCGTATAGCAAAAGATCCATCTCTATCTCTCGTCCTAGATCTCTCTCTTCTCTCTCTTTCCATGAGACCAAATTATCTATATTTATATGTTTTTGGCTCATCGACCATTACAATGTATTACAAAAACCTTAACCCTAACGTCGTTAGGTATTCCATGCATGGGCGCATGTTGCTCTTCCTTCCAACTATCGTTTTCCTCGTGCATGCCTTCCTTCCCAAAATAGCCTTTCTTTTTGCTTTGTCCTACTTCCAACATAACCCTTGGATGGTTTGAGTAGGGGATTATAGCTTGTCTAAAATAATGGAAATTGGAGATGACCCTTGGATGGGTTGAGTATGGGATTATAGCTTGTCTAAAATAATGGAAAGCAAGGAGATATGTTATCTAGCATAGGTTGTATCTAGAAACAACTATAGTATGGAATCAAGCATGAAGTCAAATGTACAATAGGGTATCTAGTGACAACTAGCGAAAGAATGGCAGTATACCAAGAAACTCAAGAATAGTGTTATTAGATTGAATACAAAGGAAGATTAAATTGTATGGTCTAGAAATAAATCTATAGGTGCTTATACAACATAATTAGGCTATAAAGAAATCATAAATGAGAGAGAAGAAGGTAATAACTCATGGTGGTGGAAACCTATATGGAACCTTAAATGTCCACTTAAAACAAATATTTTCTTATGCTCTACCTTGTCTAATAAGGTTATAACCTAGGAAAATTGTAAAAAGAGGGCATGGCAAGGACCAAAATGGTGTATCCTATGTAAGAGGGAGGTTGAATCTATAAGCTACTTCTTTGCACATTATCCATTTTTAAAAAGAGATATGGGAAGAGGCACTAAAATTGTTTGATGATAAAGGCAAATGGGAGTGGAATTCATCACTTGAATGATAGAACATGTGATGTACGGATGCTTCAAGAAGAGATCATAAGACTCTCGTTGGCTAGAAATGAAATAATCTTTCAAAACAAAGAAATTCTTCCAATACAAGTCAATCACCAAATCACATATGCCTATGGAGGTATCTGGTAACCTAGGAAGGTGAATAAACAAATAAAAATAAAGGCTTTGGAAATAGAAATGCAACAAAATTAGGTTATTTTGATGGGGTATGTCAATAATCCACGTAAGTGTGCAGAAGGAGGCTTAAATTTTATAAGGTATAATAACATGCTCAATTTTAAAGCAGTAATACTAGGAGAGAGAACTAGCAATAAAGATGAACTATATGCACTTTGGTTGTTTCTAAAAAATGCCATGGAAAGAGGTTTAAATAGCTTGAAAGTAATAAGAGAGTCTATACTCATTTTGGAGTGAACAAATGGAAATTTCAAGCTAAATAATCTAATACTTGTCCCTTTAATTGCAATAATCAAATATTCTAGAGTTCATTTTACTTTTCCCACCTCGGAGCATGTGTATAGGGAGTTCAGTGAAAAGGATGACTTGTTCTCCAAAGAGACTCTTAGGTTAGAGAAGGGAGTGATGGAAATGGATGAGAAAAATGATAGACATAACCTGTAGTGTCCCCAAGGCCGAGCCCTGTTACAGATCATGTCATATGCAAAAGAATTGTAAATATGTTCTATAGGCTGGTGAGCCAAGTTTTGAATAAGCTGTAGGCTTATGAGTTTTGTTAGGCCAGGGGAGCCTAAGTGTTGAAGGCCAGGAGCCTGTGATATACTTGTATGTAT
>JASDQU010391615.1:0-10043 GCA_032191745.1 Picea mariana | reverse complement strand
ACACCTTCCACTTGAATGTTGGGCCTAATTTTTGCATAGGCAAGTATGACCTCCTTCAGCGCACCTCCTACAACTCTCAGATTGCAAATCAGAGAAATTTTGATTTTTGGCCCTAGGGTTTCTGCATAATTTCAGTTTTAGGGTTTTTGCAGCTTCTTGGGGTATTCTTGCAAACTTGCCGAGGTTCTTTGACTCTTCAAGGGTTATTATTGGCATTCATAAGTCCAATGAAACCTAGGTTTTCTAGCCTAGTCGTCAGGGTTTGTGAAGAATCTGCAAGTGTAATGTTCCCAAGCCAATATGCAAGGAACATCTCGATTTTGGGTGTCTTTTAAACTTTTGCTGGTTGTGGCATTTCGTCAAACACTTTGCTGATTTAGTTGTTTGTATGTGTTTACTTGCAGGTTGACCTCTTGATTTCGGCCTTAGGGTTTATGGTGATGAATTTAATGTGTGTTGCAGCAATAAACAAGAAGATACCGTAATGGAACATACCTCAACCATATGCAAGATCAACAATATGATAGACAAGCCAAAACATCTCAGATCTAATTTTATTCATAAATAGAAGAACCTGCTACAATGAAGAGGCCGATTTGGAATGCTCAACAGGTGGCTCCAATAAAGACAATAGAAGCTGCTACAAAATGCTCCATGAAGATACTATAAGCCTCCAAAGGCTGGATACACGATGAAGACTGAATACAAGTAGAGATCTAGGCCGTATGCAACACCAAACCTTTCAATAGGAAAAGCCACGCTCTAGTAGATGACTGAAACCCTCAATAATTTGGCCCAGTTGAAGAAGCCCCCAAATGAGTCCAATGAAGATGCCAAATTGTAGATCGGGAGGTGTAGGGTCCCCTCCTAAAATCTCAAACCGAAATACCAAGGGAAATTCCTCCAAATGCTGAATCCTCCAATGAAGTTGTGCCCTCCTGAAAACTGCCAAACCCTACAATTTCGGCCCTGATGAAGGAGGCCTCCAAATGCCTTGAAACTTGCTAGAAAGGTAGCTCGGGACACTGCAAGTCACTGGGTGAAGTCTCAGGGTCAAATATGAAGTATAACCCGTCCAAACTGAATAGATCTGAATCTCAAAATTGCCCTCCTCCTCTCCAATTCGTCCCAATGCTCTAGGAAATAATCTGAACCATAAAACTCAATCAAGAGGCACTAAAAATCATGGCTAAGGCCCTGCAAGTAAAACCCAAATGCTCAAATCTCCAAGTGCCCTCTCAAACTCCTACAATGAACCTTCCTTCACTGAATGGTGCGCCCCCCTTGCTGGAAACCCCTAATGGTGCGCCCTCCTTCTCTTCCTATGCCTGTGGCTGGTGTAGAACCCTCTTGCACTGATGTAGATCCGAACTAGAATGGTGTGGGAGAGTATTGCATCTCCGAGACCAAGCTTGGGACAAGCTAGGTGGAATCTTTCACCATCAAATCTTCCTCTAGGGTTTGTTAAGTCAAAACCCTCAAAACCCCCAAGGTATGGGTTCTCTAGCTAGAAGCCAGATATCAAAGATAAACATACATGAATGAATGAGAGAATAGAGGCCCTTGCCTCTTCTTTATACTTCCTGCTCAGTTGTCTCTCCAAAGTGATTCTTCTTTCTTAATTATTAATTAACTAATTAAATCACTTTAATTAATTAATTAACCTTTTTACCTTTGAAAAGTGCCTTATCTCTCCTAGTGGCTTCCCTGGCCACTGAAAGTCACTTCTCATCATCCTATCTTGTAGTCTTGTTCCTCCCGATTCCAATGAGCTATTACACTGAGAGGTTCCTCCAAGTATTGTGCCCAAAATGACCTCTTCAGTGAATTTAATTAATTTATAGCTCAAAATGCTCAAAATGCTCAAAATCATGGAAATCGTCGGAATGCAACGGAACCAAAGCCAACCTATGCGGAATGGATCATAATGATGAAATGGGATGAGCGATGCGAGCCGGACCCCAAAATACCTCTCAATAATCTCTGTACTCGCTATAACCTCCATCTGGCTACTCTGGTCATCATAACCCTCTGTAATGTAATGATGTCCCAAAGTGGGGACATTACAACAAGCCATGAGGAACAAAACTTTGGTGGAAGATAGGCTTGATGGAACAAGCAACTTCAGCTCTTGGAAGTCAACATTACAGATCACTCTGGAAGAGGATGAGCTATTGAGATTGATAGAAAGGCCTCTACCAGCAACATCTATCGATGAAGAGAAGGCTGAATGGAAGGCAGACGATGTCAAAGCAAGGAAGATACTCATCTATTCAGTAAGAGATCATCTACTACCTCGCATCTCTACCTTGAAGACAACTTATGAGATGTATGATGCATTGTAGAAAATGTTTGAGAGCAACAACACAAACATAGCTCTCACTTTGAAATACCGACTTCAAAATATCAAGATGACGAAAGGTGACACCATTGCTACCTTCTTCATGAATATTTCAGAGATAAGAGATCAGCTAGGTGCCATTGGAGAAACAACAACAGACAAAGAACTTGTCATGATTACTCTCAATGCTCTTCCAAGACATTGGGAAACATTCCTTCAAAGTATCAGTGGAAGAGCAGATTTACCTGAATTTGATCGTCTATGGACAGACTGCATTCAGGAGGAAACCAGACTGATAGCCAGAGGAGTGCAAGACTCCCATCATTATGACAATCAAGCCCTTGCATCTCATGCAAGGAGAGGAAGAAGAAATAGAAGAAGTTTGTGCAAAAGCATTCAAAGACAAGAACACTTCAACAATTTCAGGTCATGAACATAGAATAGGCATTTCAAGGATTGAGTGTTTCAGATGTGACAAGTATGGACACATTGCAAAAAATTGTCCTACCAGGAAGAAAGGAAGACAACATGGATCCACTGCAGATGTTGATTCAGAACCACCTCAGAGAGATGAAGACATAAAAGATGAAGCATTCTTCTTCATATCAACAGTCTCAGGTATGGTTCCTACAGATAGTGATATTTATTTGATTGACAGTGGTGCTTCCAGACACATGACTGGATATAGAGAACATCTTACAGATCTTGTAGAGAAAGAGTCTCATCTGCATGTTGTACTTGGTGACAATGCCAGATATACTGTGAAGGGAGTTGGAACTTCCTCCTTCCAACTAGATTCTGACATACCTCTTTAGTTAGGTGAGGTACTATATGTACTTGGGATGAAAAGGAACCTTGTCTCTGTTTCTGCCTTAGAGGATAAAGGCTACGAGGTTACCTTCTCTGAAGGAAAAGTTCTTGCATGGCACAAGAACTCACACATGGATTCTGCCCGGGTGATTGGTGTTCGAGAAAACAGTTTGTACAGATTGACTGTCTGACCAGTCCAGGCCTTGTTACATGATACTATCAGGTTAAGTGAGCTATGGCATAGGAGACTTGCTCATTTACATTATAGAGCCCTTCCCACTCTGGGGAAGATTGTGACAGGCCTTCCAGAGATACATATCAAGCATGATGGCGTTTGTAGAGGTTGTGCTCTTGGCAAGAATGTAAATGGTCCTTCTTGAGCAGTGATAGTAGATCCAAGGGGATCTTGGACTTGATACATACAGATGTTTGTAGACCCATGACTGTTGCTTCCTTGAACGAATATTTGTACTATGTGCTCTTCATCGATGATCACTCTCGGAAGATGTGGATTTACTTCTTGAAAACCAAGGATGGAGTCCTTGCGAGATTTCAAGAGTTTAAAGCTCAGGTTGAGAACCTAACCGGGATGAGGATCAAGGTGCTGAAATCAGATAATGGAGGACAATACACCTCCAGGGATTTTAGTGATTTCTGTATTGAGGCATGGATCAAGAGGGAGTACACTGTTCCTTATAACCCTCGGCAGAATGGGGTTGCAGAGAGGAAGAATAGAACTATTGTTGAGGCAACCAAAGCGATGATACATGATCATAATTTACCTATGATTCTGTGGGAAGAGGTATCCATGACATCGATGTTCGTTCAGAACAAGAGTCCTCTTAAGATTATGAAGAACATGACTCTTGAAAAAGCTTTCACCGGAGTGAAGGCCGAGGTTGGACACTTTAGGATATTTGGGTGTCCAATATACTTTCATGTACCCAAGGAGAAGAGGACCAAGCTAGACCCTTCAGGCAAAAAGGGTACATTTGTGGGGTATAGTGAATCTTCAAAGGCATACTAGATCTACATCGTTGGTCAGAGATAGATTGAGGTGAGCAAAGATGTCATCTTTGAGCAAGAGATAGCCTTTCGAAGATCCAAAGAATCTCAGATGGAGATTGACAACGAGACAATGCCTTCTCCCCCTTCAGCAGTTTAGAGGGAGACAATTACAGATCCAGTTGATGTTCCTAGAGACATTGCAGTAGGCCAGAAGAGGCCTGCATGGGCTCGACAGACTCTGCAGGAGGCAAAGGGACATGCAACTCCTTGTGGTACATTCCGAGAGAGCAAGAGACCACATAGATTTTCGAGCTATGTTTCAACTATGAGCCACATCATTGATACTGAGCCTTCTTGTCATGGAGAAGCAACAGGTCAGTAGGTTTGGCAACATGCCATGACCAAAGAGTATCAGTCCATCATGAAGAATGATGTGTGGGATATTGTTCCGAGACCGAACAAACATGACTTCCAAGTGGATCTATAAGATCAAACATGCCGCTGATGGAAGTGTAGAGAAGTACAAAGCGAGATTTGTGGCTAGAGGATTCTCTCAGGTGGAGGGAATAGATTATGAGGAGACATTTGCTCCTGTTGCCCGATACACTTCCATCTGTACAATTATTGCTCTTCCAACATCCATGGGTTGGAGACTACATTAGATGGATGTGAAGACAACCTTTCTCAATGGTGAGATTGAGGAAGAAGTTTACATTGAGCAGCCAGATGGATTCGTGACACATGAGAAGGAGTCTGATGTATGCAGGTTGAAGAAATCCTTGTATGGACTAAAGAAGGCACCTCGTGCTTGGAATGAGAAGATTGATGGATACTTGATGAGTTTGGGTTTCAACAAGAGTGTTGCTGATCCCAACCTATACTATCACATTGTTGGTGACGAGTGTCTGATTTTGGTCCTATATGTTGATGACTTATTCCTGACTGGTTCATAAAGCCTTATTGTTGAATGCAAGCGTGCATTAGCTTTTGAATTCGAGATGAAGGACCTCGGTATGATGCACTACTTCTTGGGACTAAAAGTGTGGCAGAGGACTAATGAGATTTTCCCAGGTCAAGGAAAATACATAGTGGAGATATTGAAGAAATTCGGGATGACAGACTGCAGATCCATGCCTGCACCGATGGTGATGAATTTGAAGAAAATAAACGAGGCTTCTTCTGATTCAGGCGAGATTGATCCACATCTTTACAGACAGCTGATTGGATCATTGATGTATCTGGTTAACACCAGACCTGATATATGCTATGTAGTGAGTGTACTCAGTCAATTTATGAGTTAGCTGAGACAAACACACTGGATAGCAGCGAAGCTTGTGCTGAGATATTTACGAGGCACAGTTGGTTATGGCCTGAGATATGTCTCCGGTCTAGACATGAGATTGCAGGGATATGGTGATGCAGATTGGGTAGGGAGCGTAGTGGAGCAAAAGAGCACATCCGGTTGTTGTTTTACTTTGGGATCTGCCATGGTTTCTTGGTGCAGCAGGAAACAAACTTCTATGTCTTTGAGTACCGTAGAAGCAGTGTACATTGCATTATATGTGGCAGTCCGCGAAGTAGTGTGGCTTCGGAAGCTCCTTGCAAACTTATTTGGACATGAGATGGATTCCACCGTTATTCATTGTGATAACCAGAGCTACATGAAGCTCTTAGAGAATCCTGTGTTCCACAATAAACCGAAACACATTGAGATCAAATACCATTACATTAGAGATATCATGCATAGGAAAGCAGTACATGTGCAGTATCTTTCTACACGCGAGCAATTTGCATATATCTTCACCAAACCTCTTGCTAGGATGAAGCTCGAGTACTTCCGTGAGAGACTTGGCCTGGTGGAGAATGCCTCCCTAGTTGAGAGGGAGTGTTGATGATTGCAACTTCATGAGACATTCTCCAAGTCATTCTCCTCTGGATTGAGTTGAGACGATTTGTGAGAGAGCCCATGTGATGGGTGTGTCATACTCCTCTGGACTGAGTTGAGATGACGTGTGGTCTCTTGTCGTGCTCCTCTGGATTGAGTTGAGACGACTTGAGATGGTCTCCTGTCAGACTCCTATGGACTTAGTTGAGTCGACTTGAGATGGCTCTCCCGATGGTACTCCTATGGACTTAGTTGAGTTGATCTGTTTAGAGTGACATCCCTGTGGCTGAGCACAGGTGGACGTGTCCCTAGTGGCTGAGCATTAGAGGATGTGTGGGTCCCTTGCTATATTGTCTAAGAGTAAGATTTATTGTGTAACCCGAATTTTGTAAAGAGTACAAGTCGGCCCCACCATGTAAAGATAATTAATATTTCTGTAAAGATTAATTATATCATTGAGTTATAGAAGCCAACCCTATTGTGCCAATAGTCACACCTATTGTTGTGCTAGGTCTTGTGTATATAAGAGAGTAGATCCCCATTGTGGATCACTCACTCACACTTCATTGTAACATTCTCTCAAGCTACTTGTACGGCTAAAGTGCGCACTTCTCTTAGGCGCAAGTTTCAAGGTCATAGAAGCACCCTCTTGTGTGCTCTAGGGTTTATGGTGTGGGGGATCTTCTCTTGACTCTATAGCAGAGGATTGCTGGGTTTTTCCCAGGATAACTTCTTGTGTTCTTGTGCATGGTTATTCTTCTTGTGATCTTGCTTTATCTACTATTATCAAGTTCATTGTTGCATTGTTGTATTGCTGCATTGTTTATGGTTCAAGTTCATGCTAAATTGAAAAGAAACTACACGTGCTTGAGCTAAGCATTAAAATTCAACATGATCCACTTAACATTCTTGTCTTGCTTGTAATTCAAAGGATATAATGCTAAAGTAAGGGTTTCCACTAGACACGACTGTGTAGTGATGGGATTTCGATTTGCAACTCGTTCTACAACCAACAATTTAACAAGTCTCGTTATCTTCAACTTGGAAAATGGCACTTTGTCTTCATAAAAAATTTGGTTGTATTCGAACCATGTATCCATATCAAGGATCCAATTGTCTAGTACTTATGGATTGCGAGATCTGTCATAGGTTGGGACCTCGCACTTGGCTCATTGGGAAGATGGCTTGGTGATTGAGATCTTGTTAACTTTGGCTGTTAAAGTAGTAGTGATGTTGGCCAATTTGACAACCCTCTAAGCAAGTGTGAATAATTGACATGGCTCATGTGGTCATCGTCCTGGATGCAGAGAAAGGCTAACAAAGAGAAATATGCTACAATCTTCAAATAGAGTACCAGTACTCATGTACAATGGATAAAATAATGCAATTTTGAGTTTCACTTAGTCTAGTAGGAACCAAACAAGGAAAAAATACAACATTGCCTATTAAAATTAAGTGCTCACTTAAAAAAAGAATTTTCCAAACCCATAGCAAAGAGTCTAAGACAGTGTGAGATAGATTTTAGTGGAATTCTGTCAATTGAGCACGGATTCGAGAAATGGAGTCTGAATACCAAGTCTTAGTCTTCAAAGGCCCTATAAAGGTCGTACGATTCACTGCAAGTTAAATGGAGGCCGTACTGTCGCATATTCGTTGAAGATGGTCGAATTTAACCCTTGTTGTGGCTGTACAATTACGAATTCACCAAAGATGGTTGAATTTAAGCCTTGTCATGGCTGTACGACCACTAATTCATTGAGAAAGAGAAATTCCTATGCTATACAGTCGACAAACAACAATGAAACCCCAATTCGTACACTATACGACTGGAGATCAATGAAAAAACCCCAAATTGTATATTGTACGACCATGATTTTGCGTGCTGAGGCCCTGTTGAGGATTTACGGTGGTTGTATGGTTTCGATTTTGTAGATGAAGGTTGAATGTAACCTTCATGGTGGCAGGATGACTGTGTACTTGCGGATTGAGGTCAAATTGAGCGTGTATGGCCGAAATTTTGCTAGTTGAGGCCATAATTTTGCTAACTAAAGCAAATATTAAACTTGCACGACACCCTTATGGAAAATTCCTTAGAAATTAAATACAATAATGATGTATATGGAGGATATGTGGTAAAATTGAACAATTTATGTGGAAATTATACCTGTACAACAGTTGAATTGGTCGTTGGCTTATTTGTACGATCGATAGGGAGCTTGAACTTGGCTTTGTTGTAGGAAAATGACTCCAACATAGGCTGGATCTTTGCTATAGAAGACACGAGAAACCACAATATCCAAAAATCTAGAACAAAGAGAGTGGAGAAGAGTGCAAGCCAAATCCAAGGATGGATCAAAAGTGCTCTGATACCAATGATGTGGAAAATCTATTCAAACAGAGTTCAACACAAAGAAAAGTGTGAAAATAAGAATCTTTGACTAATTTTTCTAATTTTTATTGAGCAAATGAGAAGCTTATATAGCTTTACCAGAGGAAAACTACCTCAACAAACTGAGGAGAGAAAGACTCTCTAGATCCAACAAAATAGGATCTATACACCAAAACAAGGAATAGGTTGAGAAACGTTCTCAACTATGTCATGAGGATCTCAACCATGTCCATGACAATCTTAACTATCCCTTGATACTAGGAAACTACAATGCTACGTAAACACTCATATTAGTTTCCTATAACATTTAAAAAACACAAGAGCATATAGGCTCAAAATATAAACCAAGCATTTTATTCCCTGTCACGAGATCACCTAGACATTAGAGGCATGCTACTTATTCTAGACAACAACACAGTAGGCGGTCCATATCTTCTCCCAACTCTTCCTCAGGACACCATTCTATCTTGAGTTTTCTTCATTCGACCTCGAATGTTAGGAGAGATAGATCTAGTCGACCATGATCTAGTCCTTAGATCCCTTCCTTCTGTACATCTCCCTCCCATTGCAATTGCCTGCACTTAGAGTTGAGGGTTTTCCATGGTGTAGCATAGACCTCATGCTTTACTTTACTTGCTCTTTATATAGGAGACATTTTGGTACTCCTACTTTGTATCAACATCATTGTACTCAACAGTCCCATTGACCTACTTTGTGGTCATTTGCTGGATATTAATATACTTATCTTATCCATCCTCATGAGTTGAAACTTGGATGCCATATTTTGTAAGGATGTAATCTTTGCACTAGCTTATAATTATTTTGTATTTAATGTCTCTTTGTTTTCTTTCATATCCAAACACAAGGGAAGACTTCTTGTTGTAAACAAGAAGCTAGGGTGGCTACATTGGGAATATGACTTCACCTAGTTCTTGTACTTTCGCATTTAAAGTAGATGTAGGAAGAAAATAATCTCTTGAGAGCATTGGAGTAGGAGAATAAGCTCAACACTTGAGTGTTTGATATAATAAACTCTACGGATGTGGTGTTTAGGGATGTGGTTTGTATCCATCTTTTCACATGGTCCTCTTCTATCTTCCTTCTTCTCAATAGGTACAATAGAGATTACGGGGTTCTCATGCACTCTTCTCCTAAGAGCACACGTCTGCAAGTTGGAGCCAGATGTTATCCCTCCTGTTGCATGAGAGGTAGATTTGGCATTTGGCAGGTTCATGTGATCATTCTAGCGTTCCAAATGTTGGGATATTGGTGGAGGTTGCTTCAATGGTGCATCATGTTCTTCATGGACCAACATCATGGCGATCACCTAGTCATGTCCTAGTGACTTTCACTTTGTGTTGCATGGTTAGATCATGAATGTCCTCGAATGCTGTGATGCACTTACCTAGTTTCATTCACGTTCCATGTGATTTCCATGATTTCACTTAGGCAATTTGTTTGTTGCAAGCATATTATTATTTTGCCTAGGTGAAATCCACTTCAGACATACATTTTCACCACATTTCACCATTTTTCTTACGTAGATTGTGTATCATTGTTCACATCACATTCTTACCTTTTACCTAGGTAAAAGTCACTTTCACACCTAC
>JASDQU010391614.1:0-10983 GCA_032191745.1 Picea mariana | reverse complement strand
ACACAATATCACTGTAAATGAAAACAACTCAAATAGCCCACTCCCTGACTCAATCCGGAGTCCAAGGGAGTTCCACCGATGCCTCTGCATCCTCAAGGTCCGAAACCCTGCACACTCAATGAAACTGAGTCAATAGCACCTGTATATAGCAATAGTAAAACATCTTGTCATCAATTATGACGCATCATCATCAAGGTTAAGTGGTTCATCATCATAAAAATCCAGATCACTTGCGAGCAAGTGTCCTCAGAGAATAAGTTTTGTCAGTGCGCCAGAGCGGGATGTTACAGGTAAAGAGTATCACAATTCATAATGTATTGTCGGGCTTGATTCTGTATATGACGAAAATCGGTACTAGAAAGATCAGGACAAAAATTTGGGTCTGGAGATAGATGATAATATCTTTGTACCATATGTCGTCAGAACTTATCAGAAAGAGGGATTCATCAGGTAAGGCATCCTCTGCCACAGTTTTTGTCTCAATAGAGGGAAGGTCACATATCAATTTGACAAAAACCAAAGACTTCTTTGACTTGGCACATTCAAACTCCAAATAAAACTCTTGGAGAATAGATATCCATTTAGAGTACTTTCCCCTCAGCAATTGTCGAGTAAGGATATGTTGCATGGGGTTGCAATCGGAAATGACTGTGGTTCTGTGTAATAAGATGTAGTGATGAAAACGTTGAACAACTTGAACAGCTTCCAAGGCTAGTTTCTCCACATGTAAATATTTGGTTTCGGTAGTCGTGAGACTCTAACTCATATAGTATACAACATGTTCATCGTGTGAATAATCCTCTTGGACTAAAACCATAGCAATGGTAGAGTCCGAAGCAACTAAGTATAGGAAATAATTTCGGCTATAGTCAGGTGGAAACAGCAGTGATGTACGGGTTAAGGCAAGTTTCAAAGCCTCAAAATATTTGTTTGCAATGTCATCCCATACGAAATTGTAACCTTTCTTGAGAATTCGAGTAAATCATTTCTTTAATTTAGCGAAATTGGGAATGAATCGACGTAAAAAGTTTGCCTTCCCTTGCAAACTTTGGAGTTGGTGTAGCATGGAAGGAGGAGGTAGATTAAGAATAGCCTTAACCTTCAAGGGGTCTACCTTAATCCCATGCATAGATACGATAAAACCAAGAAGTCGTCTAGATTCCACACAAAAAACACATTTGTGTGGATTCAAGTGTATTTGATAATAACGACAGTGTAGGAAGATGGCTCGTAAATGTGTCGGGTGATATTGACAACGCATGGAATGCACTGGTATAACGTCTAGATAGGGTTGTACAATGTTCTTAATGTCATGAAAAGCGTAATACATAGGCATTGAAAAGTCGCACCGACATTTTTTAGACCAAAAGGTAATTTCCGGTAGGCGAAGGTTCCCCTAGGGAAAATAAAAGCAGTCTTTTGTTGATCCGCTGGTAAAATATTGATTTGATTATAGCCATAGAAACCGTCCATCAAGGAGAAGATTTCATTCTCGGCACATTCTTCAACAATATGGTCAACGAAAGGGGTTGTATAATTGTCTTTGGGACAAGATTTATTTATATCCCTATAATCTACACAAATGTGAATCATGCCTTGTTTCTTGTTTACCAGAACAAGATTGGACACCCAATCGGTCAAAGCCACGGGATAGACAAAGCCAGCTTTAATAAGTTTTTCAACTTCAAGATTAATAGCAATAGCTTTACGTGGATGCACTGGGCTAAGTCTCTGTTGAACGGGTTTAGTGTCCAGATAAGTCTTAATCTTGTGCACAACAATATCAGGATCAATATCAGGCATTTCTTCATAACTCCAGGCAAAAACGTCACGAAATTCTTGAAAAAGGGATTTATAAGTGTCAACCTCATCAGTAGAACAGGAGGCACCGATATGAACATTTTCCACGACTCTGGGTTTAATCGATATGTCAAGAGGAATGGTAGGTGAAATATTACTCAAGTTCCCTTCATACAAAACATCGTGTGTTGACTCAGGAACAGAAGAAATAACAACAACAGTCGATAGAGTCGAAATCTGTTGGTAACTCGCTATGGTCTCTCATTCTAGGAAGAGAATAGAATGATGATGTCCATCGTCCCATGAAGTATCTTCCATATACATGATTGCCATGATCATCTCATCGGTAGGAAAGATCACGTGGAATGGATCAAGGGATGTATCACCGAGAGAAGGAGGAGAAGGAGTGGTTGATTGAATAGCTTGATAAGCTGATTCCACCAGACCTAAAGGCATTTTTTCGCCGTAACGAAGATAGTCACCAGAGTTAGGTACTATCCATGGGTCATAAGAATCATGGGTTTCACGAATAGAGGTTGATATCATTTTAATCGAAGCGACAAAAGGAGGAGGAATATCAGGTGGTGGAATAGGAAATGTATCCATCAAGGTTGAATCTTTTAAAAGACACACTCTGACATTCTCATAATCGGGAGGTGTTTTCGAGATAAAAGGCACGTTGCTAGTACATGAATCGGAATTAAAGAAGGCTACTTGGTCAATAGTAATGACCTTTCCTTGGTGCAGGAAACATAATGCACGGAAAAGTGTAGACACAATTGTGCGCATGGAATCAATCTAGCTACAGCCAAGTAGAAGGTTGTAATCAAGAGGTGCATCAATGCCCTCAACCTCAACATTAACCACCTTACCTTCTAACGTAATAGACAACAAAGGAAGAACACCATAAGGTTTAAACCCTGTACCATTGAAGGCCTTAAGAGTATTGTCCGACTCGGTAAGGGCAGGAGAACCAATAGATTTCCAACAAGTAATGGACATAACGCAAGTCAAGGCTCCTTCATCAATAATGGTTCAACATATATTCTTATTTTCCACAACAACTTATATATGAAACTCTAATTGAGGAGGAAGCCTTGGAATATGATCTTCCAAGTCAAAGATTATCAAATTGGTATCGGTAGGATCAATTCAACCAATAGCTTTTAACAGCGCCTTTTGTTTTGTATGAAAACTTTAAGGGACTTCGAGAGCCGACATCATAGAGGGTGCTTGCACAAGGTCTTCTACAATATTGTAGTTTTGGGTAGCACGTGCATGAGTATTAAATTAATAATTTCAAACAATGCCCTTGGGAGGAGGACGGAGAACTGTATCTAGACCCAGTCTTTCGAGATGAAGACGACCACTTGGAGGTGAAGTTGGGGGAGGAGGTTGAACCAACGAAGGGGGTAAATCATCAAATTTATCTTTCGAAGGAGAATGATCTTTGGCTTGAGTTGCAACTACAACTTCTTTCTTCTCGGATTCACCAGTACACATAAGGACATAAGATGTGGTAGAAGGAGAAGGTTGGTCATGAATGACCAATTGGGCCTGCTACTAAAAATGAAAAGGTTGTGACAAGACGGCAGGTGTAGGAGGTTTCCTGGTCCCTTGGAGGAACTTAGTAACCTTAGCACGTTGTGGAAAATCTTTCATATAATGATCGTCACCACAAATAAGGCAAGGATAACGAGGTTTACATTTATCTTTGTCGTCAGCAAGCTATGTTTTGGGTTTCTCATATTGTTGATTATTATTTTTGTCCTCCTTATTCTTTACCCTTCCCTTTATTTTTATTTTTATTTTTACCGATAGGTGTAGATTGAACCGAATTAACTTCAGAATTTTTACCGGGGGAAGGAGTAGGAGTAGGAGTATTTTGTACATTAGAAGTAGTATACTTGGGATTGGTATGACTGGCTTGTGTAGATTTAGTCTCAGCATGAAAAGTGTGAATCACACCATCAGCATCATGAGAATTTATTGGATGTGTTGGGGTAGGATTTGTGGATGGACGAGGAGCATCAGGGATCAAGTCATAGAGTGTGCCCATTTGTGAATAAACGAGATCCATATATTGAGCATGACTAATCGCCTGCTCTTCAGTGGCAACACCACCCATGGAAACATCATGGGAAATAGGACCAATGAGCGATTTGGTAAACCACTCAGCCAATAGTTGATCAGGAAGGGGAACTTTGATTAAGCGTCTTATCCTCCTCCACTCATGAATATGATCAGAAATATGAGTGGAAGAGGATTGTTTAAAAGAACTCAAAATTTTGGTTCATGTCTCATATTGAATAGGCAATTGGTAATGTGTTAGTAAAGCCATGGATAGGGTGTTGAATTCATTAAATAATCCATGTGGTAACTCAATATACCATTTGGTTTCCGAAATCATGAGAGCTCGTTGGAAAAGTCATAATCTAATGGAGTCATCCATCAACAAGTTGGATGAGAACCAAAGATGAAATGTCATGATGTGATTATTTGGGTCTTCTCCCGATCGACCATCAAACTTAGTAATGTCAGAAAATAATTTAGCTGATATGACAGGCCAATAAGGAGAATGCAAAATAGGTTCATTCAAAATCCTAGATAAATCCGGTAAATCCAAAGTAGCAAGAAAAGACAACTGTGTGTTCACTTGAGGAAACTAGTAGTTTCGAGGAGGTAGTCTCATAGGTATACTAGTAGGACCATAAGAAGTCTATATAAAGTTAGACAGTCCTGACAGATTCGGTTGTGGAGGGTTTTGATTCAAATAGCCAACAGGGTTTGGTTGATTAGGTATGTTACCTTGGAAAGGAACATTAGACTGAAGATATTGACCCTGGATACAATTCATAGAACCTAGATACGGTTGTCCGAAATTAGGGGGCACAAAAGAATTAACTTGAGGATGTTTCCCTCCAGATGGTTGTTGATTCCCTTGGAAAGGAAGGTTCCAAGGTTGATATTGTAACGTAGGTATAATTTTCCCATAAACTGGATTATGGGCTCCAACTTGAGGTTTCCTCCCAATTTGAGGTCACCCCCCAACTTGAGGTTGGCCTCCAACAGGAATATGAAAAACAGAAGCGACGGAATGATTGGTGCCTCCAACTGGATTGGAGCCACAAGGGCCAAGACGACTAGATCCTCCAAACAAAGGTTGGGGAGGAACGTAAGGCCCCCCAGAGAGAACCTGGGTTGGTGTAGGAACAAAATGACTAGCAACATCATACCCAAGAGGAACAAAAATTTTAGACCCTCCGGATGGATTCTAGGCAGGAATAGCAATGGAAGTATTCAAAGCGTTATACCCAGGGGGGAGTGATGGATTTGATCTAAGAGAAATTGGTGTTCCAATAGGAGATTGATTGATAACCACATTTCCAGTAGAAACAATCGTAACTTGTGGGACCATGGTAGAGTGGGCGATATGAAGAGGGAGAATCGAGTGAGAACCAACCAACAATTGGTCTGAAAATATGACAACATCACTGGTTGTACCAGTAAAATTATCTAAAGGTATTGTATAGGTAACAGATGTCTCAGGAATTTGTGATTCCATAAGTTGATTAGAACTCGTTCCTAGGGTGTCGAAAATATCGTGTCCTGAAGAAGTTCTCCAAACAGAATGGACAAGGACAGAGCTAGGATTAAAAATTCCAGCAGTGTGAACCAAGGTTCTAAATGACTCACTCTCAAAGGGTATATTTTCCACACCAGACTCTATGTGAGGTCCAGTAGGTATCTGAGTATGATCTTCAGTAACAATTTCTCCCAATGAATTTAACTCGAGTAAAATTGGATCTTCTCAAAGATTCAATAACGGGTTTACGGGAAGTCTGAATGCCTCTAAACAATCCGAATGAATTTTTAATCCCTCTAAATAATTTGAACTGGCAATCTCAGAGGCTACTTCGTTATTGATTGTTCTCTCAAGAGAGCTCTTTGGTGAATTAGGAAGCAAAGGGACGTAATCTTCCGATTTTTCCGGAGGTAGTCCTTACATCCTACGTGAACGGCTAGAGCCAATGTTGGTCGCACCAAATAAATAATGAAACAAATCTATGGCCAACTAGAGAAACAAACAACACTCACTAATAAAATCTAGAAATCAAACCAAACAAACAATCCTTCTTATTTCAAAGTCACTAGTTGGTGATGAAATCCAACGTCGCAAAATCAAGACAAGAAGAGGTTGGGATCAAGCGGATGGAAACGTTATGTTGATGACCTGCTTAACGGGCTTACACCCTAGTGCAATCTCCCACACATAATCGTGGGTATACCCTCCAAGGAGCCCCAGTGAGTTTGGACAACGTCGATGCCAGGTACCGTGAAGACTTTCCCCTCCACAGTCACCTCGTGTAAAGACCCTAAAGAGATAGGCTACTAAGGTTACCAATTACGACAATGATGCATGGGGAAATAGTCGACAGTCCGATCCACATGCAAAGGTAGTGTATCTAGCCCGAAATCAACTCAAGAAGGTCCCCACATGATATTCTTCTCAAGTGACCCCCAATAATACGTGCAATCTCTACACCAAGACTGACAAAGCAGGATGGGTATCTCTACCAGTCCTAATGCGACCTCATGATTGACCCTTGTGTTATAAGGGCTTCCCAGGACAAAATGTAGCAAGTGGATTTGAACTCTCCCTATCACAATATACTATTGTGTGTTTTGATGCTTTGGAGAGTGTGTCTCACAACCTATTCCAAAGCACTATCCTAGCTAATGTTGCTGAAAAGAATTTCTAGAAAATAAAAGTTGCTAATAAATTTTAAAATTACGTTGTATTTTTAAAGGTTGTTGTTTACTCAAAAGGGAAATGGAAATGAAATTGATGATGTATGTGACCTTGACCCAATAAAATGCAAGAAGAGATGAATATGCAATCTTTCAATTCGATGAACTCTAATTACAGTAGGGAGAAGGGATCTCTTTTTGAAATACAAAAGCTATGAAACACATTTTCTCAAAAAAAAATTGAATGAACCAAATCCCAGTATGGTCACCAATTTTGTTTTCGGATTAATCGGTAAGTGAGGACATAAACAGATCCCACTGGAAACTAGAACAAAACATAAAAGAATGCACACTTCGCCTTAAACTTCATCATCATATGAACTAGTTTAATGAGTTACAAGTGACGTACCTTTTAAACGACGTTTGTCCTCGCTAGTGTCGTCTTTGTAGCTCCTTCCTTGAGTTTGCATAATAGTAAGCATGTCTAAGAATCACAAACCAACAAAGAAGGGAAACAAAGATACATGTATTCTAATGAAGTCTATGTATATGACCAAGGAATTATACAATAAAAGACAAGATGCTTATATAGGGAAGAAATGCATTGTTGTATTAAGTGAATAGAAAATGGAGAATACAACCCATTCCTTGATGTTGCAAGGTCCCCTTTCAACGGATATTTGCTTCAACGCACACACCTTTGCTCCAAATGCCTTGAATGAAGAAGATCCACAATCTGACTTGAAGAACTAAAGCAAATCTCTCAAGCATAATCTGAAGTAGAACTCTCCATACAAATCTTATCCTATTCAACATTATCCTTTTCCATGAGATATCCCTCCTTATATAGTGTGAATGAGAGATGGATGAGGAGATTAGGATGATCCCACCAAATCAGAGAAGCGAGTAAGATCCAAACTGATTGGAGGCCACCACATCTTCTAGAAGATCCCCTACTATAACCTTCGTGAAATTTGACTTTTCCCATGCTTTAAGCATCATCACACCCTATGCACAAGCCGCATGTGACGACATCACAGCCCAGGTATAGTGCAGAGTGCGACGATCAGGCATCGTTGCACCCCATGCATATAGTAGGGTGTGATGACCTTTCTTCATATGGTTTTTGGTAGAGGAAATAAAATCACTTTTCCCATGGAAAAAGTCTCTTTTAATATTTTTAGGGAACATGAACACATGTTGTCAGGTGATCATTGAGGTGACCAAAATAATGTGTAACAGTGGATATCATAACTACATACGATTATAGCATGGTGTAGGTAGGGGAAAGAGGATGCATCCCCATAAATTAGTTGATTAACAGGAGCACATATGGAGCTTACATCCATCCATGATGAGGAGGTATGCAGTGATGATGACAGATTGGTAGCAGGAAATGCACCATCAACAAAGCTACCTTTTGAGGTTAGCACACATGCAGGACAAGTTGAGGAGCTTGAGATGGAGAGGAACACACCTCAATTTGACCATTTGGTTGGGAAAAGGGAGTATGTGCAGGAGGTGGCAGCCTTAGATGCTTCATTAGAGAAATACTATGAGGATAGTCACACCCACGCATATGTTGGACAAAGTGATTACCAGGATGCTTGTGAGGGTCCATATGTGTTAGCACCTAGGTGTGATGAGATTTAGAGGTTGGATGAACTGCCTTTGTATGTTGATATGAGTTCATGCATGGGGGGTAATGTTCCTCCCATGGAGTTGAGTGTGACACAATCCTTACCTTCTTAGACACTTAGGATAGACATGACACATGAGGATATCAATGACATTCAGGATGTGGTAAAGGAGCCTTGTGTGGTGATTGAACATAAGGGACATGTGGATCTGTAGACCCAGGATGAGAGGTGCAACTGTGAGACAGATGAGTATACACATACCTATCAATATGGGGAGACTGAGTCACCTATTTTGGGTAGTCCATTGATATATTAGGTTGGGAAGACCAACACATCGATGGGACACTTACTCCCAGGACCGGTCTACAATGACGAGGATGATTTCCTTGTTGGTCAGGATGACCATATCACATGTATGGACACATCCATATGGGATCTGGGTGCAGATGATATCATTAGGATAAGTGGACAGGAGGATACAACTATACATACATGATACAGGGAGATTCAGATGGAGATAGCAGTAGGTGATGGTGTATAGTGGACAAGAGGACTCAATAGCACAGTGGACAGCAAGTAGTACAGTGCTTTAGCTCTTGAGGAGTGTATTGATGAGGATTCCACTGTTGAAATTAGCAATGGGAGTCATGAGGTATCACCTCCGTAGGAAAATGTACAGGAGCCACAACATTTGGCAGGACAGCTGAGGGTCAAAGAGGACATGATCACAACAGCCATTAGACACATTGATGATATACATGCATATTACCTATTGGAGGTTGGAAAGATGTACCATAGGGTGTTGAAGGAGAAGGAGACTGAGGTGGACCGACTCACTCAGGATTTGGTAAGCACACAGGGATTCTTGGAAGGTGCACAGACAACCCTTCAGAAATCAGGGTCCAAATTAGAGGAGCTCCTTGAGGTGACTAGTCAGGGATCCACTACATCTATCTCAGCAGAGAGTCAGATATTTACTTCAGCTACATCGTCAGAGGATTTTAGTGGTTTGGTAAAGGAGCGCCACATGATGGAGCGTGAGGAGTACCTAGGATCAATTATGCTTATGGAGAGATCTGATCAAGATACACAAGAGGATGTCCATGTGTCACAGGGACCACCATTCATGAGGGGTTATGAGATAGTTGGTCATACACATACTGATCCGGATTTATGTAGGAACACAATGAAATACAGAAATACACATAAACGCAGAGATGCAGCATAAATAAGACTTCCTTTCATTAATAACAAATGACTGAAATATGCTTACAGACAAAATGGAAATAAACTAGCTAGGGCGGTGGTAGCTTATCTCTGAGAAGAGATGTGGTGGCTACTGGCCTCTGAACTGTGTTACAATGAAGCTCCAAGGCCTATTATTATTGAGAAACAATTGAAAACCCTAAACATCCAAAGACCTAACCCTAGGAGATGAAACACCAAGACTATAGGCCCCATTTGGGTAAGTTGGTACATCAACTTCCCGGGGACGTAACTTTGGCATACGATCTCCATTTGACGCATTCCACACCTCGTTAGAAAGATCTATCCGAGGACTGCAACTTTTGGGTGAGAAACATCAATATAAGATCCATGTTGCTCCTTGTTTTCCCAAAAAACATCGTTTAAGGCCTCAAAATGGGTCTGGAAGTTTAGGACCCAAAAAACTGCTAAAAATAGTAAACTGTGTTGAAACTGAAAAACTGAAAGAAGCAATGGTGGGGTTCAAAGTGGAATAGGTGGGTGGCCACCAATATCCACTTGGATCATTCCTCCCCCCTTAGGAAGCAATGGTCCCCATTGCGTTGAGTTCCTCCATGAGATGAGGAAACTTCTGTTGAACTTGGTCCCTGATGAGCCACTTGCCTTGGTGAAGGAGTTGGCCTGCTTTGACAACTCGATATAGCGGTATCCTTTGTTTCCGGGTGTGCTTGATCTGTGTATCCATGATTTGATCAGTTATGGCTTGTTCCATGTAGTCTGGATTTAACTCTGTTGGTGTGAGTTGTTCTTCCATGTCAGATGTGTCTAGTAGAGGTGGAAAGTAGGGTTGAAGGCGGTCCACATTGAACACTGGGTGCAGACCAAGGAATGGTGGAATGTTGAGCTCAAAGGAATTTTCCCCTACATCCTTGGTGAGGGTGTACGGCCCATATCAGAGCGGACGAAGCTTGCAGTGGGGTCCAGTGAGGCGCTCCTTTTGCAAATGCAGCCACACTTTGTCGCCCACCTGGAATTTGTGTGGCACCTGATGTTGATAATGTCGTTGCTTGTACTTAGAATTGGCTCTGTCCAAGATGCCATGAACCTGTTGGTGGATGTGTTGAATGTGCTCAATGAAGTTGTTTGCCTTGTCAGTCTCAGACTGGACATGAGCTGAATCTTCTTGAGTAGCCACAAATGGCATGGCTATGTCAATGGGACATAGTGGCTGGAATCCCAAGCCCACTTGAAAGGGGTTGTGGTTGGTTGAACTATGGAGAGCCCAGTTGTAGCTGTGTTGTACATAGGGGAGGCTCTCATCCCATGTGCGTGGATGCTTTGAATTGTACATGTGCAGAATGTGTACGATCATCCGGTTGACGACCTCTGTCTTGCCATCAGTTTGTGGATGGAAAGCTATGGAATTGGTGAGCTTGGTGTCCAACATCGACCAGAGGCTGGACCAAAATGTACTAAGGAACCTACTGTCCTGATCTGAGATGATAGATTGTGGGATCCCAAAGTTTACCCACACTCGTTCAAAGAAGAGTTTAGCAGTGGCTTCTGTTGTGATATTCTTCTTGCA
>JASDQU010391610.1:0-10983 GCA_032191745.1 Picea mariana | reverse complement strand
GTCATTTTATCTCTACATTAGTAAACTAGGATCATAAGTATTATTTATTGGTTATACTCGACCATTCATATATATTTTTAATGTATGTAATGATGTTGATATAGTGAGTATTATTCACCCATATGAGTTTAAAAACCATCTGATCAATACCTTTTGAGAACCTTGTTTTGTGTGAATATGTTCAAATTGCCTTGAGTGAATAAGTGAGTGTGTGAGTGATTTATTTTTTATCCAATTTTCCATATATTATTGAGCATTTGATTAAGTTAGTAGGATATCTCGATCTACAACCTAGAGAGACTCCTGGATTGATAATAAGGTCAATCAAAAAATCTATTATGGCCATGAGTCACTCCTATAGTTCATTACCTACATATATAATATCAATCATATAACACTTCAAAAAATGAAAGTAAACAATTAAGATACATATTTGAACAATGATGATGGGAAAACAAATGGAACAGACACGTCCCACCCAACCGTAGTTACATAATAGCCATCATTATTTTTCCTGATCACCCCCTAGCCTGACCATGACTCCATAAGGGAAAACTGAGCATCACTCCTTAGCCATTGTTTCACTGAACAGTTTAGATAAATTGTTTTCCTAACACCAGATGTGCTCATAAAAAAAAAACAGTTCTTTCCCCAACATACTAAGCAACATCCTACCTCCCACATATGTTGTATATATCTCATGCCTAGGACTTTCCTTTCCTTTCCCTCCTTTGGAAATTTGTAGCTTTACAAATCCTTGTTTTTTAGGCGCTGCTAGTGACAAAAATCAACTTCTGACACTTGTGAAAATCAGCTCTCAGTTAACTCAACCATGTCCTCTAGCATTAAATTTATTAAAAATGTTTGTCTCATACATGTTTCCATCAAAAGAGGATAGTTGGAAAGTCAAAAAAATTTCCAAAAATCATAAAATAATAATTACATACTTCCACGATATAAAATTCGAATTTCCAAAAATGGAAATTTATTTTTAAAATTTCCACACACATAGATCACCTGTATAACACCAGTTTCCACACACTTAGATCACTTGTTATGATTTTATTAAGAGCATGTGATAACTTTAATGAGATTAAAGATCAGTGCCAATTCATAGACTTCTGACTCACAAGTTTATTTTTATTGTCCATTAATTCACAAGGAGACACTGTAACCCTTTCATTGTTGGGTAGTGTACTTAGGGTTTTTTAAGACATGGTTACACATATGTCAGAGTAAGATTAATATCTAGCGCAATTACCTTTAACACTAGGTTTTATGATCGTGACTTGGAGAAAGGAACCATATATGTTCCTTGTCTATTGCATATCTTGGTCAGGACTATGTTTAAATTAATATCGGTAGAATGTGTATATATATAATAAAAATAGTACAATCCATCATGATGGTTATGTTTATTCCTCTTAGATTAGAAAAAAAAATTCAATATAGATCAATCTTTATGCACGATAGAATAGCATAAAATGATATGGGTTAGGGTCAGGGTTTTCCTTATAGTTTAGGAATAAATTATTATGAAGAAAAATTTTATTGCACTATACAAGTGATCTAAATATATATTTATATCACTTGTACAGCACCATTTTTTCAAATACCATACAAGTGATCTATTATATATATTTCTTACAACAATAACAACATTTTTTCAAATACCATACACAAGTGATGTAATAACAAAATCATGTGATCACTGAAACGACTAGATCTGCAAGTCTACAACCCCATATGAACACCTTTCACTAAATTGGATTGGGACCCAAAGTAAATCTTCCCAAGTTTAGCAAGTCATTTGATGGTGAACATGTGGATGCATGGATTAAGGATTTCTCTTGGTATTTTAACATAAATATTGATTACTAGAGCATGATAAAGTTGCATTAACAACATATCACCGACTCAATGGTGGGAAAATGTTCAATTAGCATTGGTCAAAGAGGCATCTCTTTGTGTCAAAATTAATGACGAGGTACCTGCTGTAACAAACCCATGTATCACAAAAAAAAATAAAAAATAAAAATTATGTGTATCTCTTCATCCGACCTAATTAATGACGAGGTACCTGCTGTAACAAACC
The DNA here is from genome assembly GCA_032191745.1 of Picea mariana. Lineage (NCBI taxonomy): Eukaryota > Viridiplantae > Streptophyta > Pinopsida > Pinales > Pinaceae > Picea > Picea mariana. The sequence continues at coordinate 8,888 of JASDQU010391610.1, read as the reverse complement.
CCATGTATCACAAAAAAAAATAAAAAATAAAAATTATGTGTATCTCTTCATCCGACCTATAGTACTTATGTCCCATGCACAAAACCTTGTTCCATGACTCACAGAGTTGTTATTACACTTATGTTCAACTTATGACGAGAGCGATAAAATTGAAAACATGTAGTGGTGTACAAGATATTTACACATAATGGAATTTATCTCCATGGGTTTTTCAAACTTTGAAAGAACTCAAAAAACATGGTAGATATCGCTTAATCCTAACAAAGAAAAACAAAACAGAGTATCAGAAACTCTTTTGGAATCAAGGTATCAATGCTCAGTAGTTTACCTGTATTAGTCAAAGAACACCAATGCGTATAGCCACCATATCTTGCGGTTTCCTTTTGGTGTTCTACAGAGTAAAATGGTTACAAGAATAACGTTTGAGGAAGAAATTTTAGTGGAGAAATGTAACGGGAGAAAAACCTTTGAGCAATTATAGACCTCGATCCCATCACTCGTAGTGGGAGGAATGTCTGAGTACATTTTCTAGACTACCATGTGAAATTATAAAAGTGGAGAGCCCACATTGGTTAGGACCCTGGAACATCATAACGGGATTACATGGTAGGTAAACTATTTTTATTAAGATCCCACGATAACTTTAATGATATTAAAGAGTAGTATCAATTCATAGACTTCTGAATTATAGGTTTGTTTTTATCATCCATTAATTCATAAGAAGACACTATAACCCTTTCATTTTTGGGTAGCGTACTTAGGGCTTGCTAATAAATGGTGAAACATATGTCAGATTAAGCTTAATATCTAGCGCAATTACCTTTAATGCGAGGTTCTATGATCATGACCTCGAGAAAGGAACTGTATATGCTCCTTGTCTATTGCATATCTTAGTCAAGACTATGTTTAAAGTAATATGGGTAGAATGGGTATATATATAATAAAAATAGTACAATCCATCATGATGGTTATGTCTATTCTTCCTAGCTTAGAAAACAAAATTCAATATGGATCAATCTTTATGCACTATAAAATAGCATAAAATTATATGGGTTAGGTTTAGGGTTTTCCTTATAGTATAGGAATAAACTATTATGAAGAAAACCTTAATTGCACTACATGAATAAGGTAATAATGTTATGAAAGGGTGTCATTATAATGAGAGTATTAATTTCCTCTCTTATGGATAATGGTATAAATAAAGTTTTTAAGTTGAAAACAAAGAGTTGATTTGAGTAAGGAATGGTTGAAAACATTGATGAGACTTATAATGTAATTGACAACAAGACTCATAGTTTCTCCCCCTCTATTAATTTTTTTTTTTGTAGCTAATTTTGGGGTACATTACATATGGTATCATAGTTGTTGGTTACAACACTTACGCCTAAGGGAAACACCAGAAAGTTATTTTGCTAGAAGAAAAATATAACAAATAATATTTACTATTACAAACAGAAAAAAAAAATGTCTTTTGTAAAAATGTCAGCACAGAATGGAGAAGGAGATAGACCTGAGAGGAACCACAATCAAGAGATCTCTAGAGACCTATAACATGATAGTGAGGGGATTTCAACCACCAAAGTATTGGAAACAATGAGGAATTGTATTGTGGAATTGTAGGTGTTTAAAGTTGTTGATGAAAAGTTAAAGAAATCTCGAGAAGATCAACTAGAAATAAATGAAAATTTGTTACACAGTATAGCAATAAAGAAGAGTCCAAGAAATAAAAAGATGGAAGAGGAGGTCGGTAAAAATTCCTCAAAGAATTCTAGTCATGAGTCAAAGAGACAATACAGGTCTTCTGACTATACACAAATAATAGAAAACAATTGGATCACCTCGAAGGTGAATTCAAAATTATAATACCCTCCACTTTTGATAGAGATTCAAAGATTGGTTAGGAAGTTGAATCCTAGCTTCTATACATAAAGAAATACTTTCATATTTATAATTATTCTAGTAGTATGAAGGTTAGAATGTCCATTTATAACTTAAAAGGAAAATCTAGTATCTGGTGGAAAGACCTAAAGCTATTGAAAGGATTGAAACAAAAACGGATGGAATGGTCATAATTCAAAATATTGTTTTAAGAAATAGTACCTATCAGAAATTTATTACGAAAGAAAGGCTAAATAATTTTACGAATTGCGACTAGGAAAAATGTCTATGGATGATATGATTAATAAATTTCTAGATCTGTTGAGGTTTGTGCCTTATATCAAAGAAGATAAGGTAAAAATTCAAAGGTTCTTATGTTGTCCACCACATTATTATAAAGACAGAATTGAATTTGATAATCCTAAATCTTTAAATAAGGTATTTAGGAAGGCCATAATGTGTTATGAGCAGTATAAACAGAGATCTGAAACTCCTAAGGCTTGAAAAGATAAGAAGCAGGATAAATTGAATCATCGCAAGAAAGGTTTCCAACTAGACCCTTTCTGTAACATGATTAAAGGATTCCAAAGGAAAGACTATCCCTCTAACACACAACATACTTAATGGGGAAATAAACCATTTAATTTGGGATTCAAGAAGATAGGGGATAGTCCCAGAGAACCGTTGAAATGTTGGGAGTGTGGAGAACCCCACTTAAGGAGAAATTGTCAACGCTTAAACCAATCAATAAAAACTTTAGTCCACAATATTCAAGAGGCTTCAATAGTTAGATATATTGGTAGAAGAATGCATAATATCAATGCAACTTTGGATGGCAGGAAAGAAGATCATCAATCCACTATTGTGGAAATTGAAGGTAAAATTTATAACAACAAATGTCTCTATACTAATTGACCCAGGAGCTAGTCTAAGTTATATTACTCTAACCTTAGAAGAATTGAACAAGTTAAAGAAGGTAAAACATGTTAAATCCTGGTTAGTACAACTAGCAACAGGGACAAAAATAAAGGTAACAAATTTTGTTTATGATTGTGAACTTAGTATAAGTGGTCAGAATACAAGGTTAAATATGAACGTATTACCTTTAGGGTCATATGACATAATTATTGGTATGGACTGGTTAGAAAGGAATAAAGTGATACTGAACTATTATGAAAAGTCATTCATGTACAAGGATGAAAACAATATAGTAAGAACAGTACATGGAATCAAAAAATGAGTTTTTCTTAGAGAAATATGAGCAATGCAATTCAAGAAATGTGTTAATAAGGGTTGTAAAGTATATTCTATTCAAGTAACTAATATTTTGTAAAAACAAAGCAAACCAAGTTTGGAAGACTTTGCAATCCTTTAGGGGTTTAAAGATGTATTTGTAGAAGAGATACTAGAACTACCTCCAAGGAGATAAATAGATTTCTCTATCGATCTGTTGCCTTGATATTCCTTAGTATCAAAGTAACCTTATAGAATGAGTGTTCCCAAATTAACAGAACTAAAAATTCAGTTACAGGAACTGTTAGATAAAGAATACATCAGACCAATTGTTTCACCTTGAGGAGCACCAGTTTTGTTTGTTAAAAATAATGATAGAACGCTAATATTATGTATTGATTATCGTCAACTGAATAAAATGATGATTAAAAATAAATACCCTTTACCTAGAATCAACAATCTCTTTGACCAGGTTGGAGGAGCAAAAATATTCTCTAAGATAGACTTGAGATCTGGTTATCACCAAGTCAGGATAAAGGATGAAGACATAAATAAAACAACATTCATAACATGTTATGGACATTATGAATTTGTACTGATTCCGTTTGGACTTACTAATGCACCAACAACTTTTATGTACTTGATTAATAGTATATTCAGCCAATATTTGGATAAATTTGTGCTGATTTTTATCGATGATATACTAATCTATTCAAAAACTGAAGAAGAACATGAACATCATTTGAAAATAATATTACAGACTCTAAGATAACATAAGTTGTATGTTATGTTTGATAAATGTGATTTCTACCAAAAGAAGATACAATATTTAGGGCATGTAATATCAGAAGATGACATTGCACTAGACCCTGAAAAGATTAGAGGCATGGCCTATTTCTAAAAATGTAGAAGACATAAGGTCATTCATGAGGATTACTGGCTATTACCCGAGGTTTATTGAAGGGATTTCCAAAATCGCTTATCCGATTACATCACTGCAGAAAAAGGGAATGAAATTTAATTGGTCTAAAAAATGCCAAGACATTTTTGATAAACTGAAAGAACTGTTAACTATAACGCCAATCCTTAAGGTGGAAGACCCAGATAAAGACATTACATATTGTGTGGATGCAAGTAAAGAAGGATTAGGAGGAGTTCTAACACAGGAAGGACACGCCATTTGTTATGAATCATGCAACTTAAAGGAACATGAACGAAACTACGTAACTCGCAATCTAGAGTTAGTGAGGGTAATTCATGCATTTAAAATGTGGCGGCATTATTTAATGGGAAGAAAATTTCTATTACTAATAGATAACAATGGTGTAAGACACTTGTTCAGTCAACAATATCTCAATGCAAGACATGCGAGATGGTTGGACTTTTTAAGTGAGTTCGATTTTGAGGTATGACACATCAAGGGAAAAGAAAATAAAGTTGTAGATGCACTAATTTGAAGGACTAATGAGCTATATGAAGAAATTATCAGCAAAGTTGAAAATTATATTGAGGATAGGATTAAATCTGCAAGCAGAAATGATGAAAAATACATCAAAACAACAAAACAATTGCAAATAAATGAGGAAAATCCGCACAATACATATCTCAGAATAGATAAAAGTGGGTTGTTAAGGTTCAAAAATGGGTTATATGTACCTAACTCTTTTTAATTGAAGATGAAAATTCTTGATGAGATGCACAAAAATCCATATTTTGGTCATCCAGGATACCAGAAAATGATAACAATCTTAAGAAAACAGTTTTATTGGCCTAACGTGAAAAATGAAATAGTTGAATACTTGTCTAAATGTTTAGATTGTCAACAGGTAAAGGATGAGCATCAACATCCAACAAGTTTGTTACAACCTCTTCCTATACTCGAATGGAAGTGGGAAATTATTTCAATGGACTTCATCAGAGGTTTTCCTAAGACTCAAAGACAAAACGACTCAATTATGGTAGTGATTGATAAGCTAATTAAGTCTACACATTTTATACATGTGAAATCTACTTACAAAGTGTAATATCCCCAGAAATAAATGATTATTAAAGTCTAAGTGTAGTTGGGAATAAATTTTTGTTTTTGGAAAATTCAGATTTGGAAATTATTTATCATTTATGGCAAATCCGAATTTGGAATTTGATTATTGTAATTAATTATGTATGATTGTTGGGAAAAGATTTGACTTTCCCAACTAACTTCTTTGATTGTGACACATGTAAAAGACAAACCTTTTTATAAACTAAATGCTGGAAGACAAATGGAATAGCCAATTTAAAAGCAACTGACCGTGACTCCATGAGTGAGGAACATATTTGAGCTACTTCGGGGATGATTTTTACAAGTGGAAAATGAGGGATTTGACCACTAGCATCCCCTAAAAATCATGGATTTGTAAATATGAAAATTTCCCAAGGAGGGAAGGAAAGACCTAGGCACAAGATGCATATAAATACAACATATGGAGGAGGCAGGATGATGCTTAGTATGTTGGAGAAAAGAAACTACTTGTTGTTATGAACACTGTTAGTGTGAGTCAAGGAAATTTCTGATCTATGGAAGGTGACTTTATCAAATGAGGATCACTTCAATTCACCCTTATGGACTCATGGTTAGGCTAGGGGGTGAATGGAGCAAGTAAACTTGGTTGTTTTGTTCTACGGTTGGGTGGAACGTGGTTGTTCCATTTGTGTCCCAACATCAGATTCATATATGTATCTTTACTTGCATTTTTGTTAATATTATGTTGATTATTATTTGTGAGGAATGAGATGGTTTATGTGATGATTGTTTATACATATATATGTGTGCTCACTTGGCAGAAATAGTAGAACTATCGTAGGTTCTAATTACTAATGAAATAGGGTTGTACATATATAGATAACTATATATATACATATGTGTAATCATACATAAAGAAATGAGAGAATTGTTGTATGTTCCTAATAATTATTAAGTAGGGTTATGCGCATACATAAATGATTGTGTATACTTGTACATATATATGGGTTCAAGCATAAACGAAAATAGTATTGTTGATATGTTCATATTAACCATTGATTTGGATATATATATATACACACACACACACACACATGTTGAATTACTATTTCAGATCTGTACAAGTACCATAAGAAATAGATGGAACAAATAACAATCCTCTTCTTTATATATTATATATTATTTATGTTTATAACCACAGGAAAAAAATGATTCAATAGTCTACAAATGCATGCTGCAGTAACTGTTACATTAACTGAACCTTGTTCAAAATGGTTTCAACAACTTGTATATTCAATTGAAAATAAATTACAAAACAACCTGTGTGTCCATGAGACCAGGGTTCAAATTATTACAGTGGGGTACCCTAGGAAAGGACTCCATTACCACTGGTAGACACAATATAAGGAGTATTACTTAAACGCAAAGATCAAAACTCGAATACCTTTTCGAGCAAGAAGTCTTTCCTTGATCTATTTCCCTCGAACTGTATAAACCTGCAAAAATAAAGAGTAGGTTTTAGTAAACTATATTATCCTTTTAAATGGAAATTATTTATAATGACTAATATAAAACAATACTTAGCTTGAGTTCAGTGAAGGACCAAGTCACCACTGGAGCTTTTGCAACGATCCTTCCATGACCGAAGGGGAGGAGTGGATCCATAATTCAGTTGATGGGTACCCTCGCAAAAACGAATCAGGGCCCCATCATTAATTAATGTAATCTGAGTATAATTCTTTTATATGCACAGAATGGAAGCTACAATTTATACAAGAATAAAATAAAGATACAAGTTATGAATCATACAGGAATAAAGAAAATATAAAAGTTATGAATCATACAGTGATAAAGAAATTATACAAGTTATGAATTTCACAGTGACAAAGTAACTACACAGAGAACGAATGTGAATCCCCACAAAGGGTGAAAGCAATACCTTTGTATATATACAGAGCCTAAGTCACGATTTACACGACGCTATGTAAAATACTTGGAATGTAAAAATAATTAAGTTAGATAATCTCATAGGGCGCATCTATGAATTCCCATATGGGTAAATATCAATATTCATGCACAAAGAATGAAATTTTGAGTTAGAATTTCATAGCATAATCACAATTTTTCCATAGAGGCAATCAATTGAAAAGAAAAAGACATGTACATAGTATGAATAATGTCTAAACTTTTACTATGTATAATCCAGAATTAAATTATGAATTGATATGTATATAAAACATGGAGTGAAATCTACGCAACATAGGATCAATGGTGATCGATACGGGCTCACTGTAGGAAATGTAGAATGAAACTCCGTGAAAAAAGGGTCGATGTTTCTCAATTCACATATACCTATGCTATATAAAACAAAGATGATAAATTATGCAACCAGAGAGTAAAAACTTGTCGATACGTTTATCACTGTACAAGTACTGAGGGAAATTTACAAAACAGAAGGTTAATGCTTACCCTGTAGGTGTTGTTGTAGGGAACCCAGATGTTAAATTGCGAGCATAGGGTTAACCTTTAAAATATTCACAGGGTGTGAATTAGGAAGAGCACACAGAAGAGATTTTGGATACACTTATACGCATAGGGTAGCTACGGTTTTTCACCAAGTGGTATAAAAAATACACAGCTCACATCCATGAAATCATTAAAGGATTATTACGATATGTATATACATATATTCATACAGAGAAGAAACGAGTCCCACGAATGGGTAACATAGAACCACGGAGCACAAAAATACACAGGATTGAAACTCTATGCATATGCTTACGCTTACCCTTTACACATTTGAATGCTAAACCATAAACTCCAGAACAGATTTACGAATTACAGAGTTAGTATATCTCACATAGGGTGAAGATTTACGGGATGATTCCACAAAGAAAAAACAAAAATTGATATGGGTAAATAATGGGTTTACCATTGCTATAATCATGCATATAGGATGATGCAAAAGAATACAAACATATAACTAGTAAAATGTTTATGACCACAAGAGCACCATAAGCCACGAAGATTATAAGAGAATCAGTCATCCCAGGAGCACTAAAACCCCAGTCTCAAGAACTGTAAAACCCAGAAGAGTCATTTGGGAGGAAAACATTTACGGAAGCGATAGACTAATTCAATTACCAAACAAAGAATTGTGCCTAAGTTATAGAGTACAAGGGTAGTGAAGTATTACATACCTTGCATAGTAGAGGAACTAGAATTGTGTGGCCTCCTCCCTTTTCGTTTATTCAAAGTCGATCTTCCATTATCGTCGGCCATTCAGAGAAGGGCAAGGTTATCTTGCAGAGAAAAATCTTTCTTCGTGTAGAGAACAATCGTTACAATGAGCATTACCTCGGGCCTTGTTATAGGAATAATGTGATGGTTACACGTCAGTACTTTACCATGTGAAACTATGGAGGTGGCAGGGTTACATTGGACGTGGTGGCTGAGTGTCATTTCTAGGGTGGTATAGTTTAGGTCTCCATTAAATGGTTTAGCCAGGGTTTTAATGCCAGACTGACATCCTCCATTAAACAATTTACAAACAAAATTAATGTTGAGTCATGATGCTAGTCAATTAGGGTTACAAACTGTGTGTAATGGTTATGCTCACCACTTTAGGTTAAGTGTAACAACCCTAGTTGAATATATGCTTAGGGATTATTAAGTAAAAATTTATTAGGTAATTAATTTTTCTAACTTGTTATTAACTAAACAAAGATTGGTATAATGATATTAATTAAATATTTATTAATTAATTAAATGTTAT
>JASDQU010391607.1:0-10983 GCA_032191745.1 Picea mariana | reverse complement strand
ATCTCTTATCCAGCCTTTGGAGGCTTATTTTGTATTGTCGGGAGCATTTTGTAGCAGCTCTATTGTCTATCTTCTTGGCCATCTGTTGAGCATTCCAGATCGGCATCTTCATTGTAGCAGGTTTCTCTATTTCATGAATAAAAGCAGTTTGAGATGTTTTGGCTTGTCTATCATAATGCATATGGTTGAGGTATATTCCATGATTGTCTCTTCTTGTTATTTGCTGCAAACATTCATATAAACACATCAGTAAACCCTAAGGCCAAAATCAAGAGGCCATTCAACAAGTAAACACATCTAAACAAATAGATCACCAAAGTGTTTGACGAAATACCACAACCAGAAAAAGTTTAAAAGTCACCCAAAACCGTGATAATCCTAGCATAATGGCTTGGAATCATTACATGGTGTAATTTAGATCACACAAAATTTCATTTTTATTAATGACATAATTGTTGGTTTGTACTAAATTTCCTAATTCTTAAGCACATTATAATTTTGCATCTTGAAATCAGTATTACAGTTAAATGATATCACTAATGGTTTTGAGACTCATTATGAATGGTCAATGTATATAAAAAATGCCAATTCTGGAAATTGATTTTTTTAGCATTATTTGTTATAATATAAGAGAATCGACTCGCATATAATTCCACCAAGCTGAACACATATTTTAAAATTCATTGTGGAAGTTTGATTGTCTTAAACTCATACTTTCTTGTGGCTGGTAATAAGTCTTGGAATCATACAACGTTGTGACGCTTTGGGTTGACTTAATAATTTGTTTGCACTACATCACAATTCTTCTACATCTCTAGAACAAACTAAATTGTTAGGATAATCACTTTAATAATCAACTCAAGCTGAATAACACTCCCATACTAAATGATAGGTTTGATTGATTTAGGGATTCTCCCCTAAGCTAGGGTAGTTTTCTTTGTCCAAAGTGCGAGGCAAGGCCACCAAAGTGACAATATGTGGCTTCCATGATAGTGCCTCTAGGTTGTCCTGTTGAAGCTAAGATTTTTCCACATAGGCGAGAGTTTGAGTGGTAACACTGCTCATTTCAAAAAAATCAAGCTGATAGCATTAATTTCATATCAGTCTCTGCAAAGATATAGAATTGACAAGCAATCAAGAAAATTAAACAATTCTAGAACAAGTAAAGATGGTAATAAGATCACACAAGTTGTTTATGACTCCTTTACAGATGATGGTCCCCACTAGTTCTAGAAATATTTTTTATTCTCGCTATTTTCCAGTGAGAGCAGTGAAGATGGCAATAAGGGCCCAAACATCATACGCCAATATATAAACAAGAAGCAATTAAAAAGTGTGAGTCAAAGTAACATATAGTTGTACGACATATATTATTCCGCTAAGAGAAGATATGTGCTTGGTGGGATATATCGTATAAAGCAATCCAACCAAATTTAAATAACAACTATAAACTAGCATAGATTTATATTCACGTTTGAATTACTTAAATTACAGCAGTGAATTAAAAAACATCAGTTTTTTAAATAATTTCTAATGGTGCAAAAGGATTGAAGGTATGTTATGTGACACCAAAATTGGAACTTAATCTCTTATGGGTGTATTTGAAAATGTCCTTGACCCTCATGAAAATCATAGAAGTCATACTTTGAAGTAAGCAGGTCATACTTCAATGTTCTTTAAAAAATAAAAAATCTTAAAAAAAAAAAACATAATGAGAAGATTTATATTAATAAAAGATGCAAGCAAAAGTATATGAAAAAGTGTTTCTAATTAAGAGTTCACGATCCAAAAAGAGATAGTGATCCAACATATAATTGGATACCAAAAAAAATTCAGATACAACATAATACTGAAATATCTATAGGAGTATATCCTTAAAAAAAGACCTAAAAGCCTGAAAACTTTAAAGAACATATTTAATTATATAGTTGTTGGCAAGTAACTGATGAATTCGTCCTTTGCTTGCATGGCCAGATCCTTCACTGTCTTTACTGGTTCCACCTTCTCCAATACTTGATGGGATATGTCTTCCTCTGATGGCTTTCCATAGTTTGAATTTGTTGAGTGAAAATGAATGTATTTTCTAGAATGCTTCTCTTTTGATAATTGAGAAACCAGGTGATGCAACTCTCTTTATTCAGACTCTAATGCAGTGATATATTTTTTCTACCACAAGAGTATGCATGATTATAAATTCAACCTAAGAGCTGGTAATGTTTTCCTGGTCCACCATTTTCTCTTTGATTGACTGAATTAAACTATAATGTTTGTCAATTGCCTCTTTGTGGAATTTGAGGGTCCTCCTAGTCTCATGTAATTTCTTATAGTCCATCTTCCAAGCGTTGTCCTGGTCACAAGACAAAGGAAGGAAGTTACCAATTTCATGGCTGCCAAATGTACAATGAAATGAAATGGAAAAAAAGGTCCCAAGAAAAGAACAAGAAAAACATAGGGCCATCTACAAATGAGAGGGCATGTCAAATACCCAGCTGACCTAGAGACCTCATGGCACACCAATTCAGAATTCCCAATGCTAGCAAAGAAGCAGAGTAGTAACAACCAAAGCATAGAAAAAACATGGACCATACCATAGAAACAACAAATGTTTCAATTCTAGACTCAAATATAAACATAAAGCACTTCAGACCTGTGTTTCCAAAGAGGCACTTCTGAAATTCTGCCAAGTTGATGTCCGATTGCTTTGGGAATCTGAGGTTGGGAACCAAAATCGCGACGCAAGTGGTAGGACATGCTTTGTGAATATGAAGCTGGGAACCAAAATAACGATGCAAGTGGTAGGACATGCAGACGCCTAGCATATCCTTAAACCTCAGAACCAAAACCCAGGGAAACCCAAGCACAACGCCATTAAAATCTCACCATGCTTACACCAGGCCCGAACAACTTATTCAAAAACATGAGAGAGGAAGGTTGTATGCATGTGGGATGAGATGAGCAGTCCTCCCTCACTCCAAGTATACAACGTACCTTGATATGGGCCATGTTCCCACTTAAATGAATGGTTCGTGGTATGAGCTTCATTAATCGTGGAATAGGCTGGTGTAAATCCTTATCATGGATGATTTTAGGGGCTAAATTTTGCTCATGGGCTAATTTTCCATGGTTTTTCCATAAAACGAGATTCACCATTTTAAAATTCATTCGCCCAAATTCTATAGGATAAAATGATTTCACCTTAAAAATCGCCAAAATTTTGTAAAAACTATATAAAATCCTTAGAAATTTGAATATTTTTACAAAAATATCGCCAAACATTTATAGTTGGCATATGAAGGATTAGTAAGATTCGCCAAGGTTTCTACATTTTAAAATAAATTTTCATCCTTAAAATCATCCCTGATCCTTATCATTAAGAACTATTGTCCCCTCCTTTTCTAATGTTGCTAGGTTCGAATAATGATCCTCTACCAGATTATTTTCCCGCTATATGTGGAAAAATTTCACATTGATCACCCATTTCTAGGACCCCAAGTTAGTTTTGCTTGAATGATTGGATAGTTGCCTTAAGCGGTTTTCAAATTGGTGAGCCTTTTCTTACCACAGGAACAACATCTAGAGATCTTTTCCTTTCACCCATAAAGTATTTCTTGTGAAAACAAATTCCATCAATCATACTATCCAGTGATCAATCTCCAAAGAAGTTTGGCACCCATTGCTAAGTTTATCAGGGATGGATCTTTTATACCGAGGCCGCCATGGGTCTTTGGTTCCTTGACTGTTGACCAATTTACCAAGCGACATCTCTTTGAATATCAATTTACTCCCTGCCATAGGAACCTTTTGATTTCTTAGGTGATTTGTTGCTTCACTCCTATTAGGGCAAGTAACATCGGCCAACAAGATTTAACCACAGCACCCCCCACTGGATAAACTTGGCTTTGATTTTGCAAATGACCCCTTGCCACAATTGTGAGTAACAAGATTGAAAAAAAATGGGCATGCCGAGATATCTAAAGGAGGACCAAGCATCATTATGTGGAAAGGAGAAAATTTTAGAAATGGCATTAAGCAAACTCTTGCTCACATTCCAAGCATAAATTTGGCATTTATTATGATTGATCAAACCTCCAGAAACACATATGAAATCATCCAAAACCTTCTTAAACCTATGTGCCATGATAGTGGAGGCTCTTCCTAACAGGAGAGTGTCATCACCAAATTGTGAATGATTCATACTTTTTACCCCTATTACCACTTTTATAATAGGTAGATTATGATTGTAGTGTTCAAATTCAAGCATCCTGCTAAGCAACTTAGCCATAATAATATATAGAAAAGGAGATAATGGGCAACAATGTCTTACACCTTTGCTTGCTTTGATTAAAATAGTGGATCTCCCATATACCAAAGGTGATATCCAAGGATTTCTATACAGGAAAATACCCAATGTATAAAATCAGGGAAAAAACCAAATTTGTTGAGAACATCGAAAAGAAAAGAATGCCTAACTTGGTCAAAGGAATTAGCCATATCGTGTTAAAATAATAGGTGTGCTCGTTTCACCATAGACAATATCTCAATATTTTCACCCAACCATAAGCACAAAGGCCACCCCCAAGCACCTTAACCTTGACAGACAAAATAATTCCGGAAACAAACCCTAGAACCAATTGTTGGTTTTACTTCATATGAGATATGAGAGATATTCGATGTATTATTACAATAATCAGTGTTCCATATATATGGAACATAAGGTGACCATCCATGAAAGGATGGGTCCCTTGAATAATCAATAACTATTTGTTATTATTATTTACTTATTATATACTATAGTTAATAATCAATTAATAATTATATTATTAATTATTATCTTTAGAGAATGTCTTCCCGATGTTGTCCTAAACATCAACACTCCCTCTCAACGAGGGAGACATTCTGCAACATGCCACTCTTGTCTTTGAAGTATACAAACTTCACCCTAGACTCATGACACTTATCTTTCAGTCTTGGGAGACATCTCTCTCCCACCTGAACTGAGGAGAAACTCCTTCCGCAGCTCTCCCTCTGAGCCAATTAAATCTCTCTAAGATTAGGCTCACCTTGGGTCCGCATGTAAAAGCATATAACATCTTTATCATTCCTTGTCAAATCATGATGACTAGGACAAAGACAACACCATGATCTTTCACCATAGGCACACACCTATGAGTGAATGCCGGCTTGATGCTAACTGACACTTGGAAAGCACTTCAAGCACCTCGAGTCCATATTATTCCTTGTCATGATCAAGGAAGGACTATGTCTGGGCCCATTTATCACAAGTGAACCTTTGTGATAAATGCATCCTATCTCCCTTGGTCTGCAGCCCAATCTAGGAGAAGTTATGCCTGATGTTGAAACATCAACACTCCCTCTTAGCTAGGGAGGTATCTTTCCATAGTAGTAAACGATTTGTCACACATGGCACTCCCATGTGGACTTCTAGAGGCTACTCCCTCTAGGAACGCTTAGGGTCAACTCCCTTGACATGTCCTCATGTTATCTGAACATGGGACGATGAGCTATAAGCCCAAATGTACTTATTCCTTCTCGAATAAGTGTTCCACTTATCCCTTCTCAGATAAGTGTCCTCACATATCAACTCAATTCAGAGTACGATCTGGAGAAAGTTTATCACACATGGCATTCCATGTGGACTTCTAGAGGCTACACCCTCTAGAAACACTAGGGTCAACTCCCATACTGTATGACGTCAAGGGTCAACTTCCTTGACATGTCCTCATGTGATCTCCACATGGGACGTTGGGTTATAAGCCCAACTGCACTTATTCCTTCTCGGATAAGTGTTCCACTTATCCCTTCTTGGATAAGTGTCCTCACAGATCAACTCAACTCAATTCACAGAGGAGTACGATCTGGAGAAAGTTTTTCACACATGGCACTCCATGTGGACTTCTAGAGGCTACTCCCTCTAGAAACACTAGGGTCAACTCCCATAGTGTATGACGTCAAGGGTCAACTCCCTTGACATGTCCTCATGTGATCTTCACATGGGACATTGGGTTATAAGCCCAACCACACTTATCCCTTCTCGGATAAGTGTCATCACGGACCAACTCAACTCAGTCATGGAGTAGTACGATTTGGAGAATGTCTCAAGAAGCTGCAAACATCAACACTCCCTCTCAGTGAGGGAGGCATTCTCTGCCATGCCAAGTCTGTCATGGAAGTACTTAAACTTCATCCTGGTTTGGTAAGAACATTGGCAACCTGCTCATCTGTAGGAAGGTACTGCACCAATACTTCCTTCCTCTGCACCATGTCTTGGATGAAATGGTACTTGATCTCAAGGTGGTTCGATTTGTCATGAAACACTGGATTATCAGAGATCTTCACACAACTTTGGTTACCATAATGAATAATGGTGGAATCTAGCACATGTTCGAATAAATCTGCACGGAGCTTGTGAAGCCACCCTGCTTCATGGATTGTCATACTTAATGCAATGTACCCTCCTTCTGTTGTGATCAAAGCCACAAAATTTTGTTTCCTGCTACACCAAGAAACCATGGAAGATCCCAAAGTGAAGCAATACCTGAAGGTGTTCTTTCTGTCCACTGCACTCCCTGCCCAATCAAAGTCAATATATTCCTGCCATATCATATCAATACTCAAAGTATATCTCAGACCATGTCGAACTGTGCCTCACAAGTATGTTAACACATGTTTCACAACAATCTAGTGTGTCTATCTCAACTGACTTATAAACTGGCTAAGTGCACTCACTGCATAGCAAACATTTGGTCTGGTGCTAACCAGATAGATCAATTATCCAATCAGCTATCTGTACAGAGTCAGATCAATTTTGTCAAAATCGGAAGAAGACACACTTAGTTTCTTTAGATTCAACATTATTGGTATAGCCATGGGCTTGAAGTTTAGTATCTCAAACTTCTTCAATATCTCAACTGTGTACTTCCCCAGACTCGGGAAGATCTCATCAGTTCTCTGCCACACTGCTAGTCCCAAGAAGTAGTGAATCATACCAAGATCCTTCATCTCGAACTCAAAGGCCAACGCATACTTGCATTCAAAAATAAAGCTCTATGTACCTGTGAGGAATAAATCGTCAACGTAGACGACCAAAATGAGGGCCTCACCATTAACAGTTTTGTAGTATAGGTTGGGATCAACAACACTTTTGCTGAAGCCCAAACTCATCAGGTGTCCATCAATCCTCGCATAGCAAGCTCGAGGTGGTTGTTTGATTCCATACAAGGCCATTTTCAGCCTACACACATGAGACTCCTCATGTATCATGAAACCATCTGGCTTCTCGATGTATACTTCTTCCTTAATCTCTCCATTGAGAGATGTTGTCTTTACATCCATCTGATGTAGTTTCCAACCCATGGGTGTTGCGAGGGCAATAATCATCTGGATAGAAGTGTATCGAGAAACAGGAGAAAATGTTTCCTCATAATCTATTCCCTCCACTTGAGAGAATCCTCTAGAAACAAATCTTGCTTTGTGCTTCTTGATGCTTTCGTCAGCTATATGTTTGATCTTATAGATCCATTTGGAAGTCACTACAGAATTCCTTTCAGGTCTTGGAACAATATCCCACACATCATTCTTCATGATGGACTGATACTCCTCCATCATGGCATCTCTCCATACTAGATGCCTCCTCATCACATGAAGACTTGAAATCAATGATGTGGCTCATAGCTGCGGCATAACATAGATATCTTTGAGGTCTCTTGATCTCTCAAGAGGTACCATGACGAGATGCCTGTCTTTCTGCCTCCTACAGAGTCTGACAAGTCCATGTAGGTTTCTTCCATGAATGTATACTAGACACACAAATATTCTAAAGGTTCTAAATTCAAGCTTCACTCATGAAATGTGTCCATTCCTGCCATCCTATGGTTCCCTCGTGGAACACATATCTAAGAAATATTGAGGTTCCCTCATGGAAATGTCTTCTCTAGGACACATCAAGGTTCCCTCATGGAAATGTCTTCTCTAGGAAACATCAAGGTTCCCTCATGGAACCAATGTCCCCGAAGACATATCATGGTTTCCTTGTGAAACCAATGTCTTGGTTCATTCATCTGACCATCTAAGGCACGTCAGGATGAAGTCTACACCATCTTCCTCGTCTGTGTGTTGAGTCCTAGCTGCTTTATCGGCACCATCACTCGATCAAGCATGGCATAAACCTTTTCCGTCAGGGGGTGCGATTTGTCCCCTACAACAAATGTATGAACACTATTCTTGATCTCAATCCAGCTACATCCTGCCTGCTTATTTACCCTCCTCTCTTTCATCATCATTTTCATCTTTTTCAGATCATCCCACCTACAAGCCATGGCATACAAATGTGACATCAGGATATATGTTCCTGCATTTTGTGGTTCCAAATTGAAAAAAAAGGCATTCTACAGTACGATTTCTGGTCTCCATGTTTCCATGAGCTCTGCAGGCTCCAAGCAAAGCTCCCCAAACACTAGCATTTGGTTCAATTGGCATATTGTTAACAAGATCCTCTGCCTCGTCTAGATACCCGGAGCGGCCAAGAAGGTCTACCATGCAAGCATAGTGCTCTATTCTTGGGGTTAATGACCATAATGTGGACATAGATACAAAATAGTGCCAGCCTTCATCCACAAGGCCTCAATGACTGCACGCAGACAGAACACCAACCAAGGTGATATTGTCTAGCTTAATGCTTGAAAAAATCCATCTGTTGAAAGAGTTCAAGAACTTTATTGCTATTCCCATGCTGACCATGTATATAAACCTTCTCCTGTTTATAAAACAATTGGTGATAGAGTGTATTGTTAAACACTCTGTTATATCTAAAATCGCGAGTTCGAAACTCTCTTCTATTATATCTGAAATCGCGAGTTCGAAACTGTCTACTAGTCTTGTGTGTAGTCTGAGGAGCCTGGAGTTAAAGTAATAGTTATCGAATAACAGTTCCTCTGATCCATCCATATCACTTTCTTTGATCTATCCACGGACGAATGGGGCAATTGGAATCAAGATCGAATCCACGGGGCAATGCATTCTCTATGAACATTGAAATCAAATATGTTGATAAAATGTAAAAGAAAACATCAGTTCCTCTGAGATGCTCTTTGTATGGGCGTCATACAGCGAGGGCAATTGGAATGAAGCCGGATCCAGGGGTCAATGCACTGTGTGTGAAAATAATGCAAGCACAACAACAGAAATAGAACCCGCTCGCCATTTTCAAAATCGTCCAGACAAAATATACACTCCTCCTCCTCTCCTGGACTGTTGTACTCCACGTTTCTCTCCACGACCGCAAAGTACCTTCTCCTGTCATTTTCTGCCTTGAAGGTGTTAGTTTTTCTTTCTTTTTACTTGGGCCCTCCTATTAGGGAGTGAGGCCCAGTCCTGCTCTGATACCATGTTGGTTTTACTTCATATGAGATATGAGAGATATTTGATGTATTATTACAATAATGAGTGTCCCATATATAGGGAACATAAGGTGACCATCCATGAAAAGATGTGTCCCTTGAATAATCAATAACTATTTGTTATTATTATTTACTTATTATATACTATAGTTAATAATCAATTAATAATTATATTATTAATTATTATCTTTAGAGAATGTCTTCTCGATGTTGTCCTAAACATCAACACCAATAGCCAACCAAGATAGCTCACCTCTCTCCAAACCTAGCGTACTAAGCAGAAAGTCCAGACCATAACCAAAGACCAAGTCACTACTGCAACAGTTGCAGTTCTCCTCCAGTCATGCACACCACTACTCCTTATGAGGTCGTGAGAGTGAGTGACTGCAAATGAGCTCAAGCGCCCTCTATTTATAGTCCTCCAAGTGACCTAACTAGGCCGACTTCTCTTCTTGGAGGCTAATAACTTAATATTAATTATTCTCTTGAGCCGACTTGTCTTCTAGGGTTATTATCCAATGTTTTAGGGTTTCTCTTGCTTCCCGGAATATTCTAATCTCGTCAAAGGTTACATGCAGAGGTTAATATCTCTCGCAACTACTGTAATATCAACATATCAAACTTTATGATCATAACTTTGTCTTCTTTTGTATGTTTGGAATGGATCGCCTCTTGAACCAAGAAGATATTGTCCATGATTAGCCACTTTTCCATATATCCACCCTAGTTTTTTGAAGTGATTATGGGAAGAAACTTTTTCAACATGTTGGCAATAATTTGTCATTTACTTGTAAGAAGCATTACATAAAGAGATGGACCTAAATATAGAGAAGGAAGAATGATTATCTTCCTTGAGAATGAGGGTGGGGAAGGTTGAATTCATTGCTCCTTCTATCCTATTGGATTTATGAACATATTAAGCATCCTTGTTAATATTAAAACATAAGAATAACATCCTTAAGCATCCTTATTATGAACATATTAAGCATCCTTATTAATATTAAAACATAATATTTTCTTCTTATTAATTTCTTCTAGCTTACCAGCTACAGATCGCACACAAATTTAGCCATGATGACTAATGCCACAATTCTAAATGCATCTAACAACATATATTAAAACATGGATGCAATTGCTCAAGCAAATAGCAAACACAAAACATTCATATAAACCATTGTAATGTCCCCATTTTTGGACATTATTACATTACAAAGTGTTATGCCTACTAGAGTAACCAGATAGAGGTGACAGAGAGTTCGAGAGATATTGAGGGGTTTTATTGGGCCCAAATTGCATCATTCAACATTGGGATCCATTCCGCACAACTTGGCTTTGGTTCCCTTGCATTCCGACGATTTTCGTGATTTTGAGTTATTTTGGGTCATATCTTGATTAAATTCCCTAAGAAGGTCATAATGGGCATATTACTTGGAGAAACCTCTTAGTGTAATAGCTCATCAGAATCGGGAGGAAGAGCATTACAGGATAAGATGATGAGAAGTGACTTTAAGTGGTCGAAGAAGCCATAAGGATGGATAAATCATTTTTTAGAGGTAAAATGGTTAAT
>JASDQU010391605.1:0-10983 GCA_032191745.1 Picea mariana | reverse complement strand
CATATAATTATTGAAATGCATCTCAAAATCTTCAACCCAACATAAATCACATGCCCTCTCCCATGAACTAAGCTTACTCCTATGGATAAGCTCCTGATGACACACTCCAATTGACTAAGCTCACTCCTTAGTCCAACAACACAATTCAAACATATATTATAATAATGCATGTTCTCCCATAATAATATTAAAATAATAGTTATTCCAAAGGATTCACACTTTTCAAAAATGTATATTAAAATAATGCAATGGTCATCGGGGTCTCATGATGGGAAAGTGGTAAGTCTTGGTAACTCCATGATGATGGTTACTCCAGATGAGAGGTTGAATAATAACAAAACAAGTGTTGCATGGCAGCATAGTCCCTACTAGGTTGGTATGGGAGTAAATGTGACCTAGTACAGGCAGGTGACTAGAAAGTTGAAATACATGTGGTTTGCGTGCAGAACATAGTATTCCCGAATTAGTTCTTCTTGAAAAAATATAAAAAATTATCAATGTTTGAATAGTTGTTGGACACAAAAAATTTAGTATTACCGAATTGGTTATTTTTAAAACTAGGACATAGAAAGTCATCAGAAATAAATAAATTATACATACGAAATATGTATTTGTATAAAGTAGATATTTAGTAAATAAATTATACATACGAACAATGTATTTGTATAAAGTAGATATTTAGTAAATAAATTATACATACGAAATATGCATTTGTATAAAGTAGATTTTTAGTTTTATAGATACGAAATTTGTAGCCCTCATTGCATACGTAGGCAGTTTTTGTATTGTAGGTTCTCGGGCTGGTGCGCTGAAAATTGGGTGTCTAATGTTCCGTGGTCTACAAATAGTACCGACTATTCCACGATATACAAAATGGGAGGCGTAGTTGCGGACTATAGAAATTTACCAGAAATTAATAATGTCTGTTATATAATAGAATAGTAATAACGTCTGTTGCACTGAATTACTTTGTTTTAAAACTAAGGTATTTTTTTGGAAAAAAAAGATATAGCATTGCCAAATTAGTTTTCTTTGCACATGTTTTATAGAGCATGGACGAACTGCTCATTCCATAATTAACAAGTCTTTGGATCGCGAGTTGTCGGGTTGGCGGTTTCAAAAATGGGTCTCTATTGTTTCGTGTCCTACAAAAACCATCGACAGTTCCACGATATACAAATTGAGAAGCAAGCTTGCGAACTATAGAAACTTATTATAAAATAAATAATGGCTATTACATATATCAAGAAATTACATCAGCATTTAAACCATCAACGTCGTTGAAGACCCAAAAATTAGCATACAATAGGAGACAAGAAATGTAGCATATCCGAATTAGTTTTCTTTGGAACAAACAAGAAGGTTCCTGGAAACCCAAAGTTTAGTATACAATAAGGACATTTTCGAATCAGATTTCTTTGAAATATAACAAAAAATAATAATGTTTGTTACATGTTTGTGGAAATTTAAATGCGTTTGTCATATAGACTGGGATTGGGGCTCCCGCGGACCATAAAAAGAAATAAGTACAAGAATTAGGAACGTCAAAAGAAGTGTGTGATGGTAGAGAGGAAGACCTAAAAATAAGAAATTGGAACTTATGAGTCTTTGGTTACAGTTTTCTATTTAAAGAGGACATAAGTGGATTGATAAAGAAAAAAAGATGACAACATAGACTTAAACTGGAATGGTAAACAAAACAAGATGGCGGTATAGGCTTACTATGAAGTCGATGCGTTTTTGTTGCCGTCGTCGATGGGCAGTGGACTCCTGTTGATCGGTTGTTGCCCTTCCTAGACGAGGCTTTCCATTCGAAGTTGGAACCATTCTTCGATGTATCTTTTCATGGGGACTATGTTGATTTCATCCCAGATCTCTATGTCGTAAATGTTGTTTTCTAATTTCGTTAGATCCATTGAAATACTGTGCAGACTCTGTTCAATTTCTTCATTGTGTGAGGCATAGTCCAATACCCAATGCTCGTGCTCATCTAGACGATGTTCAAGTATGCCGTAAAAATTTTCGAAATACAACCCCTTTAAAATATCAACTTGTTTCTGGAACGCTTCTTTGGTAACTAACAAGGATTTGAGAATTAAGTTTGGATCTTGAACCTCATTGGTAGTTCCGGCTAAGTCCATCTAGAGCAGGCTTGTGAATAAATTTTCCTTTTCTGATATGACTTGTTTACATGATTTGACAATGAGGTGCAGGTTCTCAATTTTTTTTTGCCAGCATGCTTTTACTTTTTTGGTGTGATTTAGGGAGGGGAGTTTCTCCTGTCTTATTTTTAGTTCCAATGTGTTCAGGGCATATTTGGCAAAGGGGTCTAGCACCTGATGACATAAAAGTTGTTCATTTTTAAAATTTTCCTCCAAATGTTCAAGCAAATCATCGGCCTTCTTTTTGAAGGAAACTAAAATTTGCGATGTTTCCCAGGCTTCAGTAACTAGCTGCATTCTTTTGTTGATGTTGTTCTCTACAAGGGCTCTGGAGCATGCAAGGAGGGTAGATGATACTTTTATCTTCGTTGCAGTGGTAGAAGGCATGATTTTTGCCAAAGGACTGGCAAATTTTGGTGTTGCAATGAAAGCCTGTTCAAATTCGTTGAGGAGGTGTTTTAGATTGGCATAATCTGTCTCCATTCCTCCAATGGAATCATGAAGAACATCACTGGTTACCTGGTGAAACGCATAGATTTTGGACGGGGTCATTTGGATAAATTCAATATCTATTCGAGATTTTCCTTCCTGTTTGTTATGTCTCTCATTTCAATGACCATACTTTTAGATTGGTTGTCAAAAATAGCGCTCTGGATTACGAAGGATTCATCTATGTCAAAAAATTCGGTGTCAGATATGTCCACCGCGAACGACCCAATTTTTTGCATCTGCTCAGTTTCAATTTCAGTTTGTAGTTTTCCACTGTCAATTTCGGGTTCCTCCGCGTGCCTTGCATTATTTTTTCTCTTCTTTGTCAGTGGAACTTTGTGAGAACTATCAATATTTATGCGAGGAGGGTTCTTACCTCCTCCTCCGTTCGAATATTTCTGGGTTTCTTTCTTACTGGGATGGATCATCGAAGCAACGCTTCGTGGTGTCATGCTCTTGGGAGTGCTGGCAAGGGGCTGGGTACTCTTCTCACCGGATAATTTACCAGGTTGTCTGTACAATTTAGTTGTGCTTAGCAATGTCTTTGCATCGCAATGGGAAAAAGCAGGATTGTTGTCGACACTGTCCCTCTCTTGGGTCAGGTGTCTATGGATAAAAGAGGTGTTAAAGCCAACACCCAGTAAATGTTCTCCAAAAATGCCATTGGGGTTGAACTCTTTTATACTTTCAGCGTACGTTAGGTTCAATTTATTGAAATGGGTGGCAAACTCGTCAATCTTGTTGATGTTTCTGCACACGAAGTCTTCGACTTTCCAAGGAAGAGGAATGAACTATTTTTTTTTCTTGTCATGGAAAAAATGCAACCAGTGGTTGTATTACCTTGCTATTTCTGCAACAAACATCTTGTCTGTGATGTGGCATGGAAGGAAGGCAGGATTTTCCTTAGAGCTAAAGACCATGAGGAGACTGTGATTTTCCTTTTTCTCAAGTGTGCTCTTCTTGTTCAAAAACTTGCTTGTATGGCCATACATCTGCGGATCATCCTTGCCTAACAATAAATCTTTGAAAACTGAGACAAATCCATTAAAAACTTCATAAAAAAATGGTAGGCATTTTGTCTCCACAGGGCGTCATGCCAGAATGTTACTGGGTCGAATTCACAATTTATTTTATTGGAAATAGAAAGTTTTGGAAATGGGCAGCAATACACAATTGCGAAAATCAAGTAGGATGACATATAAAATTTATTCGATTCTTTGAATCGTGACAACTGGGAACAGAGTTCAATGGAGATTAGCTTTCCCCAATCGAAAATGTATTGTTCCTTGACTGTGAAATACAAAATACAAATAATTATATGGGAAATGCTTGATGTGGATACCTGTCCCGTTATTCTTGTAAACAACCAAGCAATTTTCCTGAATGGATTTCTAAAGGAACTTACTTGGAGCCTTGTGATATCTTTAGGAACTATTGTCGGGTCTTCGAGGAAGTTGGCTAACATGTCCAACCTGTTATGATGTTTTTCTAGAAACATCTTGTAGTCTTTTCTCTGAATGTTAATGTTGGTTTAGACAATTTCAACATCTCGCAGAAGAGCTGAGGTGACAAAGAAACATGAGAATGGTCGCGCAGTGGAATAATTCTTTGGCCTAGAATATATTTTTTGGCACACCAAGAGACCACCTCCTTACAATCAAAAACCTCAGGGATGTAGCCTACACGAGTGATTCTGGAGGTCCAAATCACTTCATTCTGGGAGGAACGAGATGAATAGTAAAAGTATGCCCTGGACCACTGGAACCTTTGGTCCTCTTCTGCGAACATATTTACTGTATCTCCACAAAAATATTGTCGACCTGCTGCCATAGGTCTATAAAGACATTTATTTGTTCCAGATGATGAATGAAATGAAAGGTTGGAAGGGCTAATATAACCCTGCACAAATTTTGGTCGAAAGCGTGTGAATGGGAGATGTCCTTGAGACTTTCGTTGATTAATGGAAATCTGGATGGCTATTGCATGATGCATTGTTAACATTAAACACTACTAATTTCATATATAGAAATGTGAACATGGTGAATGTTAGCGTCAGAGGTCACTCCTGGATTGCTTGTAGGAGCAGAGCCCAATGCCCATCATTTTAGAGTCACGATTTGTTTATGAAGGGGTGATCAAATGGAGATAAAGACTCGAGGAGATATTACTCTAACTCAGGGACTCAGTCTGGTACGTAAAGAACAAAGAAGGTATAGAATCCTAACTTCAACCAGTGAGTCGATTAAAAGATGAGCAGGTGGAAGACTTAGCAAGAGAGGTGAACAAACAGCTTTGGGCCACAGGCTTGCAGCGGTTTGTAGGGGAGAAACTCTGAACGCAGGATCCTCCTAGTTCAGGGCTTCAAGAAACTGAATAGAAAACTTGACTGGATCCTCCAATTCCAAGTCATTCAGCATTAAGGAAATCACAGAAACCGAATAGAGACTCTGTAACCATTATAGTGATCCATTACAACATCATCCTATAACAGCTACAACTCGACTAGATCCTCCAATTCTGAGCTGCTCTAACACAGTATAACAAAGATGTAAAGAAACTGGCATTCATCAGGAAAGAAGTCTCAAAAGTCCAGAAAATAACCAGAAAACAGTACTTCATTAAAGTTTTACAAACGGGAGCTCTGCTCAACCATCGATGCCTAAAAAATGTGAGAAAACTCCTCTAAATACTTAGAGCAAAAACATAGAAGCCAATTCGAGACATCGCATTGAAGACATTACGTCTGCATGTTTACTGCACCTGCAGTCTCTGGACAATCATGAACTTCATTCAGACGCAATCGTGCTCCAAAGGACCTGTGAATGAATTGACAAGATTACAGCCATTTCTGGACTTTCCATTTATGGTGGAAACGATGTCCAACCACCATCAACTACTGCAATAACTGCTTCATTTGGATCGGGAAAGGCCCCGGTCGACTCTGTACCTACAGGACATGGGGGCCTTCTCATTCTACCATTTGGATCCGCTTGGAGAATTTATGGTGAGACTAGCGAGTAGACGTGGAGGCCGTGTGGATGGATGTGGCAGAGGGAAAGTGATAGGAAAAATGCAAGTGGTAGAATTCATGGGTTTTGAAGTGTACGAGTCAGGTGGAGGAACATAGGAGCCGGGAAAAACTGTGGTGGGCATGACACGGGGATATGACGTGGCGGCAAGAGATAGGTATGCGATGAGGTTTCGGGGTTTCGGGGATTCAGGATTCGCGGTGCCGAGGTGCACATGTACTCGAAACTCCCGATCCTTCGATTTGCGATGAGATCTGCTTCCATAAGCTAGCCTCTACCGGCTAGAACCTGAACCATATGACAACTGCCTACGTGTGACTGTAGTTAAACCCTCCATCAGAGTTTCGGTGTTCACAATGACACGATGTTTGTGTCCACGGGACTTGTGATTTTTCGGTTGCCGATGCGCCTTCCGTGCTAGCCCTTCGACTAGGCTCGGGTCCAAGTGACCACTACCATATTCCCTTGACCATACTCTCCATCGAGATTTCATGGTTTGTGATGTTAACGAGCACGCATCCTCCGGACTTGCGATTCCCCGATCCCCGATGGCTCGTGGCTGTTGACCTATCAACAGTCCACTCCCCGTCATGAAAGCCTGCCACCTGTCCTCCACAATTGACAGTTGTTCCCCACCGATCTGGAAATCGCGTATCGCGATTCTGCAACGCACAAAACTCTCTCTCCCAGGATCTCTGATATCCCGATTCCCGATGAAGCCCTCCTGTGGATCTTTCGTCGCTTCTCATGTTCATGATCAGGCTTGCTTGCTTGACTCGAGCCCCTTGGAAGATTTCTTCTGTGTGTTGCGCTTGGGCACTTATCGCGCAGTCCTGCAGACCTGCGTACCTTTGTTTCCCGATACCATAATTGTTGCTAACATTAGGCTCCATGGGGGATAGAGTCATCCTTGTGATGCTCTAAGGACTCATTTTGCAGTTCCAGTGCCTCGTTGTTGGGATATGGAGTCATTATTAGGCCACAAAAATTAAAACGGAAATGAACTAAGAAACAAAAAGAACAATATTTACAAACAAAGGAGCCATCGAAGGCTCAGACAAAACATTTCTTCAGGAAGTGCCCATTCACTGGGCTGCTGAAAACTTCTTCACCTTCCAAATCTCGCAACCTGTATGTGTTATTTGAGAAAGTCTTGGAGATTCTGAAAGGCCCTATCCACAGGGCTTCAAATTTGTTGTGTTTGCCCTTATCTTGTTTAGGAGCATCCCATTTCAGCACCAGGTCTCCTATATGGAACTGCTTCTTCTTGGCCTTCTTATCGAAGACTTGCTTGATCTTTTGCTGATGGTTCCAAATTCTGTTCACTGTCTGCTCCCTAGCCTGCTGGACCTCTACTAGCTGATGAATCCTTCTGATCATGTCGTTGGGCTCTTCCTGATAATCCTGGAGGAATTTCGCTACAGGAATGGCCAGCTGAGAAGGGAAGACGGCTTCAGCTCCGTAGAATAATTGGAAAGGGGAGAGACCTATACATCTCGTTGTAGTCACCCGATCAGCCCATAGGGCGAATTTCAACTTTGAATTCCAAGCCTTTTCGTTGTCTTCCAACAACCTTTTGATGATCCTTATCAGGCTTTTGTTGGAGGATTCCGCTAGACCGTTTCCCTGTGGATAATATGGGGTGGAGTGAATCAATTTGATCCCGAACTGTTTACAGAACTTGGCTAGTGGTTCAGATCCGAAAGCAACTGCATTATCGGTGACAATCTTATTTGGGCAGCCAAACCTTGTGATGAGGTCCTCCAAGAATCCAATGATTACCTTGTGGTAAGCACTCCTGGTGGGGATAGCTTCAATCCACTTGGTAAGGAAATCTGTAGCAGTCAAGATCCACCTGTGATGGCCACTAGAAGCAGGGTGAATTTCTCCAATGAAATCTAGGCCCCACTGCTGGAAAGGCCCTGAGACCACCACCGGTTTTAACGGCAGAGACCCGAGCTGCTGCTTTCCTGCAAATTTTTGACATTTGATGTAGGCTCTGACCCTCTTGCAGACATCAGTGAACACGGTAGGCCAGTAGTACCCAGCCCTGAGGATTCTGTGGGCTGTGGCTCTCCAGAAATGGTGCCCTCCACACAAGCCGCTGTGAAATTCAGCCACGATCATCTCGGCCTCTGGTGGACTTATGCATTTTAAAAGCACCCCTAGCAGGTCTTTCCAATATAATACTTGATCGATCAGGCAATATCTGACTTCTTTGAGCTTTAGATCTCTTGCTTTGCTTCTTTGCAGGCCGTCTGGAGGCCGCAGCTCCTATAGAAAGTATATGACATCATTATACAAAGGACATCGAGCCAATGGGGGCTCCCTCTGATGGTCTACGTTAGGCAGTCGATCCTGCTGAATACCTAAGCATTCATTGATGAAACTTATCCCCAACGCTTAGCAGTTTGCTTCAGCCAACAACTTGGCTAAACCTTGACCTTTGATCAATTTGGTGGGCCTTATCTCCAAGTTGAATTCCAGGATTTTGGCTATCCATTTTCTCCTTCTCCCGTCCATATCAGGATGAATAAGAATGTCTTTAACAACATTCGAGGGGACATAGGCGGTGATCTTTGACTGCAGGATGTAGGTTCTAAAAGCTTTGAGAGATTTTACTAGAGCATAATCCTGCTTTTCCATAGTGTCATACCTGACTTCGACATCCCTCAATGCTCGACTGAAATAAGCAATAGGCTGCTCTAGCCCACTTTCATTTGTATGTAATAGAACAACAACCACTGTGTCAGGTGAGGCAAAGGAGAAAATAAGGAAATCCTTTGAGTAGTCAAGACTGATAAGCACAGGAGCTTCAGTTAGGGCCTTCTTGATTTGTTCAAAGGAATGTTGCGATTGAGGGGTCCACCTTACTTCATTCTCTTTCTTTAACATGGCTGTTATAAGCTTTACCTCCTCAACAAAGTTAGGCACAAACCTTCTCAGGAAATTAATTTTGTCGAGGAAAGATTGGACCTCCTTTCTGGACCTCGGGATTGATAAGGCTTGTATCGCCTCAAATCTACCGGGGTCAATCCTGACTCCTTCTACTGATACTATGTGGCCTAGTAACTTTCCCTCCTGTAGGGCGAATAGAGATTTCTTGGGGTTTAATGAAATACCAAACTTTCTACATTTCAAGAAAACTTTCCTGAGATGGCGACGGTGTTCTTTATCAGATTTTGAAAATACTGTGATGTCACCCAGATAAACGACCACAAATTTATCCTTTTCCCCAACGAAAGCTATGTCCATGGCACGCTGGAAAGTTGCCCCTGCATTCATTAGTCCAAATGGAATCTTGCAATACATGAATGTGCCCCATGGAGTGGTGAATGTTGTCTTTTCCCTGTCCTTAGGCAGAACATAGACCTGATTGTAGCCAGAGAAACCATCAACCATGGACATCCTGGAAGCTCCTGTCACCCTCTGCAGTATATGTTCCATCTTTGGCAAGGGGTAGTTATCCTTCCATGAGCTCCTGTTCAGGTTTCTGAACTCTACACAGAGTTGGATTTCCCCATTCTTTTTCCTTACTGGCACCAAGTTGGCCACCCACTCTGAATACCTTAGTGGCACAATGATCTGAGCTTGAAGCAACTTCTTCACTTCCCTCTCCATGATAGGCAGCAGCATGGGATTAATCTGTCTCAGCTTCTGCCTGAACGGATTTGCCTCCTCCTTTAATGGAATTTTATGCTCGATGACAGAGGTGTCATAGGTTTTGAGGTCTTTGTAGGTCTAGGCAAACACATCAGCAAATTCCCTCAAAAGTCCAATGTATTCGGACCTCTTCTCCTCTGTCAGACTCTTTGACAATTTGACAAACTTGGGCTCACCCTCGGTCCCAATGTTGCACTGAATAGTACCAGCGTCCTCCTCTAAGACTTTTCCCTTTAATGATACATCATTTCCATCAAAAAGTCTTTCCAAAGTAGCCAGTCCTCTAGGAATGTGGTTGCTGGGTAGCTGTACAATGTCACGCCCTGCAATCTTGTTCAGAAAATTACCCCCATCAAGATCTTCCTCTGAGACGACATATTGATCAATGTGCATTTCTGAAAATTCCTCGACAGTCTCCAAGAACCTCTTGACCTCGAGATCATCCTCGAATACCTTCCAATGTTTGACGTTGTCAGGTATGGAGGGCCTGTATTTTACCTCTACATCATATCTAAATTTGGGCGGCAAGGGTACTTTGAAATTGCTAGCCGATGTAGCCAAGGAATCTGCCATTGTGTTCTCCTCTCTTGGGATGAATGAAATGTTGAATGCTGAGAAGAAACTATCGACTAGGTCCCATACATCATTCTTGTAGCTTCTGAGTCGAGGATGCTTAGCCTGATAAGCATTCCTGATCTGCTGAACTACCAACTCTGCATCACCGAACACTGCTACTTCCTGAATTCCCATTTCCCTCGCAGCTCTCAATCCCAGAACAAGAGCCTCATACTCTGCCACATTGTTGGTAGCTTCAAATTCTAATTTGTATGACAGAGATATGGTTTCCTGAGCAGGTGACACAAAAACCACCCTAGATCTAGCGCCTTACCTGGAAGAGGCTCCATCTAAGAACAGTTTCCAGATGAGGGTGACGGAGGGAGGAAGTTCGGGGGAAATGGTGGGTTGCTTTTTGAGTCTAAGAGGAGGTTCGGGAGCATGAGTGAGTTGGAGTAGACTGGAACCTAAGTTGGTGTCCAAGGCAAAGATGGGATGGTTGGTAGGGTTGGCTTCATCACTGATTATGTAGGCCAGTTGGGATTCCCTGTATAGTCTTCTATGCTCTCCTCCAAACACTGGGATAGTATCATAAGTGAGGTCCATTTGCAAGGTTTCCCCCAGTATTTTTATCCAAGATCTTGATAATAGCATACCGAACTTGGGGGGAACATCAGCTACTACAATATCCATAACCACACTCTTCATGGGCAGTTGAAACAAGGTCACAACCGGGTCTTTGATAACTCCAAGACACTGAAATCTCCTGGAGTCGAAGGAATAAAGGTCATGATAGGCTTGGGTAACTTCTATCTATCCCTAACTCCTCCATGAAAGTTTTGGGCATGAGGTTGTGAGAGGTCCCTGAATCCATCAAGCAGTTGTGCAACACTTTATCATGCACATTCAGGGATGTGTAGAAAGGGGGGGATGAGTCATCTCGATTTTCTACCATGGGGCCCAGGAAAACTGTTGGCTTTTCATCTTGGAGGTTTATGGAGTCTAAGGGAAGGCATGAGGCTTCAGACTGTAAAAGTTCAGAGAAGCTCTTTTTGAATTCTTCATGTTTAATCAGCTCAGTGAGG
>JASDQU010391604.1:0-10983 GCA_032191745.1 Picea mariana | reverse complement strand
ACAAGATCACTGAGAAATACACATCCACAATAGACACAACATTTATCCTGGGAAACCCTATAGGGGAAGAAAACCCAGCAAAAACTTCCTTATCATAAATAGCTTATCAAGAGTTTAAGAGATAACTCAACCAATACAGAAAATCCTCCTCCAAGAGATGCACCACCCTTCTTCTTCTTTCACCAACTTGAAATATCACCTTGCCTCATAAGAACATGAGCAAGTGAAGTGTGTGTTAGAAGTGAGGTGCTAGCCTCTTATTTATATCAATCTGGCACGTGTGCAAAGTCACCATATGGCAGGGACGACCTCTCACACTGGGTGGGTAAATCCACCTTTAATTAAATCTGTCCCTTTCATTATAACTGCTGGGGCCGACTTCTTATTCTGCACATTGTAATTGTCCGATGACCAATCCGCAAAAGGGGATTNTACCGACTTGATTAATCCTCAATGGGGATTAACCTAATAATAAAAATAATAATAATGACATGATTAATCCACAATGGGGATTTAATCCAATAACAAAATAATAAGAATGCTCTTCGCAGTTACATTATTTCAACATTATCCTCAGTGGTCAACACAAACCCAACCTTGGCAACAGGGGTGGAGACGACCTGTATATGCAAATGTCCCATTTCAACCAACAAATTTTCCCACCTATCCACAATATCCTTCAAATATTTCACAGTTGCTCCCAGGTTTTAACCCCCTTGCTCTTCTTCCACCCCCACAACCACAACAACCACTTGCACTACCCATGAATTCAAATATGCAACAACCAATGCAAGATGCACCCATCCAAAACCCTCCTTGGCCTACTCCTATTCCTGCACAACCTATCCCTAACCCAAATAATAGACTGACACAACCTATAGAAAACATTGAAGTACAAACCTTCCCTACATATGTAATAACGTCAGCTCCATTTAATGGAATTGAATTAAGATCAGGAAGGATTGTAAACAAAAAAAATCCCACTATGGTCATTCAAGAGGAACACGTGCATAATCACACAAATGAAGAAGAACAAATAGATGTCCAAACGGTTAAAAGAGAATAAAAGATGACTAATCCATTGAATGAAAAAAGAAACACTCCAGTACCACAAGAAATCCCTTCTCCCAAGTCCCTTGCAGCAGAAACACCACATGAAATGAAACCCCCTTACCTAGAAAGGATGTTGATAAAGAAAACTGAGGAACCTCTAGAACATAATCTAGATACTGAACTCTAGAATATATGTGTAAATATTCCACTACTACAGGTCATTAAAGACGTACCTATCTATGCTAAAATTGTAAGGGACCTTTGCAATAAAAATCCAGGGAGAAAAAGGAAAGAGCCTCTTGTCATATGGGTGGTAGGACAGTTATCCGAATTTAAAATAGAAATTCCTTCCAAGTATAGTGATCCAGGGAACCTAGTGGTAACCATAGAAATCAATGGTGTTTCCTTACCTAACACATTGATTGATCTAGGGGAAGCAATAAATGTGATGTCAGTAAACACTATGAAAAAACTGCAACTAGATCACGTACAACCTACATAAACTTTTCTAGAGCTTGCAGATAAATCAGTCATCACCCTAGCAGGAAGTTTAGATGATATAATAGTGACGTTGGCCTCTTGGGAATACCCTGTGTATTTCTTAGTAATCCATCCCAAATCCCCCAAACTAGGACACCCAGTGGTACTAGGCCGACCTTGGTTGGCCACTGCTGATGCATTCATCAGTTTTCAATCTAGAGAAATGACAATTTCCAATGGCACTCAAAGTCAGAAACTTATCCTTTTTCCCCCCGCCCAACCAGCCAAAGAAGTCCCTCTCTGGTTGGAGAATCTGTATGGGGAGGAGGATTGTACCCAACCCTTTTTTACACTTGAACAAGTAAAAGGAGTACAAGAACACTCTGAAGAACAAATCCTAAGGCTATTCTTGGTTGCTTCGGCATGCATTGACTATCCCCAATCTTTCCCCAACTACACACACATCTTTAGCCCTAAATTTCAATAAATTTGGCACCCTTCCACTTCTACAATAGCCACTCTTTTGCAAATAGAGCAAGGGAAGGAGTCTACTATCCAAGCTATAGAAATCAATCCTGGGAAGTCCTTGTTTATCAATGCCAGCCTAGAAACAGATCAACAACAAAAGATGGTACAAATGATTCAAGGGCAATCTGATGCATTTGCATGGGATTACTATGACATGAAAGGGATCCACCCAGATACATGTATGCATCATATTTACACTAACGATCAAATCAAACCTATCTGACAACCCCGGAGAAGAATGAACCCAACCTTGAAAGATATAGTAAAGGAAGAACTCCAAAAACCCCTACAAGCCAATTTCATTTACCCTATATCAGATAGCAAATGGGTCTCCCCATTAGTTATTGTACCAAAGAAAAATGAGAAATGGAGGATTTGTGTGAACTTTCGAAAGCTAAACAAGGCCACCTATAGAGACTACTTCCCTTTACCTTTCATAGATCAAGTCTTGGATACTTTATATGGGAAGAGGTACTTTTCTTTTCTGGATGGGTTTAGTGGCTACAACCAAATACAAATTTCACTAGAAGACTAGGATAATACCACATTCACCTGCCCTTGGGGAACCTATGCTTATAGGGTTCTCCCCTTTGGGTTATGTAATTCCCCTGCTACCTTTCAGAGGGCTGTCTTGGCTATTTTCTCCGATCTGACCAATGATTGTATGGAAGTCTACATGGATGACTTCACAGTATATGGGGATGATTTCCAACAGGCATTGGATAATTTGAAGAAGGTACTGGTTAGATGTAAAGAGACCAAACTCTCACTCAGTCATGAAAAATCAAGAAATATGCTTATTGAAGGAATCGTTCTAGGTCACCACATCTCTGGTACTGGAATAAGAGTGGACCATGCCAAAATTGACATTATTTCCAAAATTAAGATCCCTAGTTCACAAAAGAAAATCATAAGTTTCTTAGGGAATTGTTACACATGATTTTGGTCACTCTGGTGATGTTTCAACAATGATGTATTCAGGCTCCCAACAAGGACTTTTTGCCTAAGAAAAATGATTGTTGTCTTCTTCCAAAAACACATTTTTAAAGTGATTTCGTAGGCTTCCTATGTGTTAGGGTGCGAGAATATTTGATTCTCCTAGGACACCCACACTTAGGGTGCAAACAGTTCGCATGTTGCTCCATAGATAGGGTGTGAACTTGTTTTTAAGCTTGGAAAGGAGAAGAGGTCTCGAGGGTTCTAGAAGGGGATCTTCTAGAAAATGAGTTGGCATTCGCATGGTTGTCATTTTACTGACTTCTCAGATTTGATGGGATCATCCTCATCCATGTAACCATCTCTCCTTCTCCTATATATTGAAAGGTTTTTCATGGAAAAGGTTAAGCAAGATTGAATGAAGAATCACTGAAAGAATTGTGTGAAGAACCCTGCTTGGATAGAAGCTTGAAGGCTCTATTTGGTCTATCAAGAGGTTTTGGATATTCTTCATGCACGTATAGAGCCAGTGTGTGTGTTGGAACAAAAGTTCACTGAAAGGAAGCTTGCAACATCAAGGTGATCAGGTTGTATCTTCTACTTTCAATTAATATGATACAGTAGCATGTCCCTTTCCCATAAAGTCACTCTTACTTTATTGTGTAACTTTTTGATCATATGCATAGGTTGACATTGAATATAATTTAGCATATTCACTTTGGTTGGTTTGTGTTGTCTTGGTATTGACCTCATAAGAGCACAGGAGAAAAACGGTAACAACAGAGACCTAGGAAGCAATACAAAGGTATGTCACTCGTTTCTTCTCATCAGTATATTCAATGATCACAACTTAGGGAAAGAGTCATGTCCTGTCCTATTTTTTTTTAGATCCAAGTGGATCTAGGGAGATCTGTTAGTTTCCACACCTATCGATTTGTCTGATAACAGGTATGCCAGCTACTATACGAGGTTTATTCAAAATTTTACAAACCTAGCTGCCCCCCTTTTCAAACTACTAACAAAATATGCTAAATTATATTGGGATGAGCAATGCCATATCTCCTTTGAAATCTTGAAAACAAAAATTTCAAATGCTCCTACTTTGACAGGTCCAAACTAGTCTCTTCCTTTCCATATCTGTATAGATGCCTTAGATACCGCTTTGGGAGCTGTATTAGGACAAAAGGAAGGGCAGATTCCTTATGCTATATACTTTGTTAGTAAGAACCTCTCACCCGATGAAGCAAACTATATTGTCATAGAGAAAGAATTCTTATCAGTAGTACATGCCATCAACAAGTTTAGACACTATATAACAGGATATGAAGTTTTTGTGCACACAGATCACTCAGCTATTAGATTTCTAATGAATAAACCTATTACAAATGCTAGAGTAACTAGATGGCTCTTGTTACTACAAGAATTTAATATCACTATCATAGATAGGCATGGAAGAGATAACTTGGTCGTTGATTTTCTATCTAGGCTTATCCATACAGGTGAAAATACTCTAGTAGATGATGATTTTTTAGATGAGAATTTATTTTCCATTTCTACTTTGACCCCTTCATATGAAGATGTAGCCAACTATTTGGTAACCGGCAAGCTGCCTCAAGGTATGACATCCAGAGAAAAATAGAGAATCATTAAGCTAAGTGCCAATTATATGTCGCATGAATATACCCTATACCGAACAGGACCTGATTTGGTAATCAAAAGATGTGTCCGCGAAGATGAAATGTAGGATATCTTCAACAGGGATGATTTTAAGGATGGGAAATTATTTTAAAACATAGAAACCTTGGCGAATCTTACTAATCCTTCATATGCCAACTATAAATGATTAGCGATTTTTTTGTAAAAATATTCAAATTTATAAGGATTTTATATAGTTTTTATAAGATTTTGGTGATTTTTAAGGTAAAATAATTTTATCCTATAGAATTTGGGCGAATCATTTTTAAAATAGCGAATCTCATTTTTGGAAAAACCATGGAAAATTAGCCCATGAGCAAAATTTAGCCCCTAAAATCATCTCTAAGATTCTTCAGAGCCTGCCATGACAGCCCATGTGGAGGCCACTTTGTTGACAAAAGGACAACTTACAAAATCCTACAATATGGCTATTATTAGTTGACCATTTTTAAATATGTAAAGAAATACGTGGCCAGCTGCAATGATTGCCAAAGAATGGGAAGACCTACATCAGTCGATGAAATGCCACTCCAAGCCCAAGTAGTAATCGAACCCTTTGAAAAATGGGCCTTATATTTTGTAGGACCTATCAATCCCATGTCCCGGAAGGAAAAGTACATATTAGTTTGCACAGACTATGTAACAAAATGGGTAGAAGCCAAGGCCCTATATTCAGCCAATGCCAACAAAAGTGTGGTCACCTTGGCTCCAGAAGAAAAGGAGTTATGTCATCTCAGTTACTGGTCATTACAGAGTACCCTCTTGTTACAAATCTTTCCTGCATTATTCCTCTATAAACTTTGGCAACTACATGGTTTTTCAGACGAATTTGACCATAGAACACCAGCTATTAACACACTGTCACCAGGATCAATGTCAAGATTTTTAAGCTCAAGAAATTTCATGTTTGTGATTATCTCGCATCGATGATCAGCTCTATGTATGAAGGGACACCAAATCATCTTGTTGTTCCTATCTGATACCAGATCCTATCCAGTTTAAAAGAAGGGGCCCTGTGCTATTCCGGTACCAACTGCAAATTTTACACACAGGTGATCCTGTACCAACTACAAATTTTACACACAGGTGATCCGACACTCAGGTGATCCTGTACCAACTACAAATTTTACACGCAGGTGATCCGACACTTAGGTGATCCTGTACCAACTATGAATTTTACACATAGGTGATCCAACACTCAAGTAATCATGTGATCCTGTACCGACTACAAATTTTACACATAGGTGATCTGGCACCCAGGTGATCCTGTACCAACTACAAGTATTACACACAGGCGATCCAACATTTAGGTGATCTCGTATCAATTACAAATTCTACACACAGCTGATCCAGTACTTAGATGATCCAGTACTGGTAATAATATGATGGGTAACTTTCATCATGTTTCCAAGTCGCTGTCAAATTATTAGTGCGAGGAAATACATATTCGACACTTTTTTTTTGTTGTATTATTTAAAGGAATTAGACTAAATATGCGTTTACAACATCTGATTTCTCTTGGATCATGACGTACCCCTGTTTCATCATGAAACTCTGTATAAATATTATACCTCACCTCCGTGAGAAGGAAGTGTCCTATGAACCATCACGAATGCAAAATCACGATGTCTTTTATCGAATCAAACTCCCTCTATCTATCTGATAAATAAACCCCATGATTAGTTGTTGTACTATATGAGACAACGTGAACCATGAATCTCAACATATCAAGTAATGATCTCAGATGATTTCATATACATGAGTCCCGATCATAATGACCACCTCCTTTTGTGAATATCGTTCACCACCAAGCTTCCCATGAATCTGGAAACCATTAGTAGATCCAACTTACCTCTCCATATCATCATGAGTATCAACATGACCATTGTAATCTACACTTCCATTCACAAATTCTCCTCTGGATGGCTCTGCCATCCGGATGAGCATTATTTACCCTTGTTTCCACACTATCTATAGACACCCTATGCCTTCATATCCCTTGTATGTTTCTCCCAACAGATACTCTATCATCCGATACTCAACCCTCGACCTTCTGTCTGTGCCTTGTCCACCCAAGAGAATTTCTTAAAACAACATGGGGGTCAACAGGCATGAGCCAATATTTCAAATATACAAAGAAACAACATAATATCAAGCTTGTAAGAAAAAATATGAATAGGCAGGGTGGGTGCCATTCTTGGAGAAATTTAAGGGCCATCATGAGGGAATTTCTCTCATCTTTACACAAACATATGATGGAGAGAAAGTGCAGCTTGGGAATGTGAAGTGAAAAATTACAGAGGCCACTATAGTGGAGGCCACGGTTCTCCCGATGGCTGGAGAAAGATACTTCAAAAGAGTGAACATGGAAAAAAATATCTGTCAACAATTCCTCAAACCAGAACATCATGACCTCGATTGGACCAAGGGCGTCCCTTGGAGCTATATCAAAGAAAAATATTGGACAATGCTTATAATTCTGAAGAAATTCCGCACCTGTGAGGGAAGGTATGTTGTGACCTTCATTTATCATTTAAAGATTTTGTCACATTTTGCGGGAGGACCACAGATAAATTTTCTCCATTTTTTATGGATGAATTTAAAGAAAATGGCAAGAGGGGTGAGGTCAGTTTCTAAGAAACCAGAGACTAGTCTTAATCATCACGGTTTAATCAAACTTCTGGTTGTTCATGCTCTAAAAACACAAGGGGATACTTGGAAGCAGTTGCTCCAACACATCTTCGCTCAAGAGAAATCCAAGTCGATCGAGACACAAGAGGCAGGGACACATAGTGAAGGCTCAAGTAGAAAAGAAAATAAAGACATCGCATCAGGAGGTAAAGAAGACACTATTGCGCCCAACTCATCTTAGCCCATTGAGAAATTAGTGACAAAAAAGTCTATCTTGGGGGAGCCTATTATATCAATAATGAAGACAACCACTCAATTCTAGAGAGTAAGCTCTACTTCAGTTCAAAGGGGTAAAAGATGAAAGGATGGCTCAAAACCATGTGGTCAATCATATAGCATTCCTGAAACAATTATGGAAATGCCATCAGAACCATCTAGTCAAATAGAGAAGACCCCTAACTTCCAGATACAAAGAAAGAAAAAAATTTCACCAGCTGAAGTGTCTAGCTTAGTCCTATGCTCTAAATACCAACGGTCATAGAATAAGAAACAAAAGAAGGGGGATATAGATCAAAAAGGGATTTTACTAGAACCAACTGTAAAACCCCCTCCAAAATCCCCTAAAGAATTGAAAAGTATTTCTGAAGTTACTCGGCCTTCCCAAAGCTCAGTTGGTGGCTTGAAGGAGACTGCTAAGGTGAAAAGTAAAAATAGAAAGAAACTAGAAGGAAAGGAGGCACAAGTTCCAAAGCCCATACCCCAATCTTCCAGGTTAGTAATATGGTTTTGCCAGCAAAAGAAAACCCCAAAATTTACAGTTCAAGCCCGCAAGATAAAGGTCCAGTGAACACAGGAGGTACAGATGTCTAGGCCTGCCCCTATTAGTAAATCTAAGAAAAGGAAACTATTTGAAGAAACTTCTACCTCTGTCAGCAAGTCTAAGAAAGCCTCACCACCCATATGTAGGACCACCAAAAGTATGGCTAAACAGGATACAATTCCAAACATAC
This sequence comes from Picea mariana, assembly GCA_032191745.1. Lineage (NCBI taxonomy): Eukaryota > Viridiplantae > Streptophyta > Pinopsida > Pinales > Pinaceae > Picea > Picea mariana. Next base: position 2,650 of record JASDQU010391604.1, on the reverse strand, counting down.
CTTCTCCTCAAAGAGAACCTATGGATATTCCAAGTTCTCCAGACAAAGAGAGTGGTTGGGGAGCTTCCACAAGTGAAACAGAAGGACTGGTAACAATAAGTGATATGGAAGGATTGGTAACAAATAATTTGATGGATTTGAGGAAGGGAGAAGAAGCTTGAGAGGTGGTAACTCAGGAAGCATTCACACCGAGTCCAGGCAAATCCTTGAGTAGGCGAAAGATGAAAATAAAGGCTCTGAGGAGTTTGAGGAAAGAAAAAGAGGCTCAAGAGATGGTGTCCAAGGAAGTACTCACACCAAATCTAGACCAATCCCTGAATGAACCAACATTATTAATAGAAATTGAGAGATTGAAACAAGAAATTGAAGAATACAAATTATTGGACAGGCATATCAAGGCAGAGAATGAAAAATTGAAGGAGCAACATGCAGAGGTCTTTGCCAAACTTAACAAAGTCTTCTGATTGGTCCATTACACTAGGGTGATCAATAAGGAATTGAAGAGTGAAGCTTCCAGTGTTAACATTTTTCAATTTGAGGAATGACAGAGGAGGGTCCAATTGTGCAGAAAGTTTTTGGGTATCAGTTTTTGATAACGTTGCACGAGGACATGCAACATCTTCAGCATGGGAGAAATGTTGAGTCTCCATTTTGACATAAGATAATACCCTTTCTTACCCTCTATCTAAGTCTTTTTTCCTCTGTTATAAACCTATACTAGACTATTCCCTCCCAAAACACATGCCTAATAGCTATGTCATGTATACAAGAGGTAATTGGTGATTTAAAGCATGTTTGTTTAACTTTCTTAAATTAATTTGATTGAAAGTGTTTTATTTTGTATAGTTATAATAATTTGATTTATGAGCAGTCTATCCAGCACTACCAAACACTGTGTAATCCGATACCAAATCCATTCTGGTACCCAAGACAGTTTTGATCTGATACCAACTCCATTCTGGTACCAAGACATGCGTTATTCCAGTACTCCTTGCTCTGTTCTATTCCAGTACTAGACTCATGACTGTGTGCAATCCGGTACCAAAACCTCTGTTTCAAAATGCACCATTTGGACCTAGATAATGGTGAATATTTCAAGAAGACAGTTGGATAGAAGCGTCCGAGTCAGTTCTCTAGTTGCAAGAGACTCCATCGCTCATGCACTTCGTGTCATGAGGATGGAGTCGACTCCTAAAAATTCAATGTAATTCTTAATTATGGAATTTCTCGAACTGTTTAATATTTATCCATAAATATTGGTAGTATCAGCTTACCTTATATAAGGAATGTTGTGTAGAGAGGAATGTAAGAAATATACGATAAGAATCAGACAGTACTTGTCATCATCATGTATGAAGTAAAAGACTGTTGATCCAATTTACCAACTAAATTAATACAAAAGATCTTTCATGTCAATTCTTGGATGTGAGTGAAAGTTTTAGTCTGTTAACACCTTAAGAGGTTCTTTTTTGGTTCAGCAAGGGCCCACCGCCAAAACTAAGGTAAACCTCATTGTATACATTCTATGTGTTTGTGTGGATGGTTTATAGCAGCGTGTGTGTGTGATTAGTCTTTATTTCATTCTCAGGATTGAGCATTGAGTTAATCATTTTCAATTGGTGTGTATAAGAAAGTGATAGATCGAATATACATTTTATTATCCAATGTTGAAGGTATCTATCTCATAATTTGAAGTGTGGGACTGATATTTTAAGTTTATGATTGTAGTATCACAAGGGATCATGAGACTTTATCTTTCATCTTCATGTGTTGTAATAAAGTCTTTCAGTTATACAGAAATCTCCTTGTGCTAGCTTGATTGAATTACATGAAGTTGAAGTTGGTTTTTGTTTCAAGAATGGTTGGAGTTGATTGTTTTAATTACTATAGGAGACAAGATTCTTAAAGTTCATATTTTCAATACAAGTGCCTAAAATGAACATACTTGTTTCTATGGTACAACATCTCTTTGATTGACTGTTTGTCCAAGTTTCATTATCAGTTTTCTCTTTTAGGTCCAGAGGATATTTTGAAGTATTTAGAGATATTAGAAATGGAATTTTTATGTTATTAATTATTACCTATATGCAAAAGACTTAGATAGGTTACTTGTTCTCGACACATATGGTGTAATGACTCTTTCTATTACGAATCTCGAATTGACATTTAAATGAGTGTGAGATATACAATGAACATATTTATGCACCAACACCTTATAAGGTCCATAGTACTTTGGTGATAATTTATTATCCTTCTTGGCTTGCTTGAGGGACATATGTTTGTATGGTTGTAGTCTTAAAAACACCCAATCCCCNATAGTACCAATCTTTTGCAACACCTTATAAGAGCCATAGTACTTTGGTGATAATTTATTATCCTTCTTGGCTTGCTTGAGGGACATCTGTTTGTATGGTTGTAGTCTTAAAAATACCCAATCCCCTACTTCAAAAATTCTTTCACTACGATGTTGATCTGCTTGTTGTTTCATGAGATTTTGTGCCATGGTCAAGTTGTCCTTTAAGATTTGGAGAACTTGTTGTTGATTCTTGATGTGATCTTCCACTGCTTGAACTTTAGATTTTTCTTTTAGAGAAGAAGTGATGGAAGGAGGGTGGTATCCATAAAGTGCCATAAATGGTGTCATTTTTGT
>JASDQU010391597.1:0-11055 GCA_032191745.1 Picea mariana | reverse complement strand
AATCTTGTTGTGAAGGCTTGATCATCATACTTCTTTTGGGGTTTCTCTTTTGCACTGATCCTGGATTCTTCTTGAGCACAACAAGTCCAAAGTTATACAAATGTAGGATACTCCTTCCTTGTGTTCATGCTTGGGGCAAATGAATCCCATGTCTTGGGAAGACCATTGAGTACTATGTTTACCAATTCATTCTCTGAAATGATCTCTTCAATGACTTGTAGTTGATCTCTTAACTGAGAGATTATCACAAAGTATGATGTTATGATGTCATCATCATTCATATTCATGTCACGGAGGTCATTCTTCAGACTCATGACTTGTCCAATGTTTCTAACTGAGAAGAGGTTTGTTAGGGAATCGTACATCTTCTTTGATGAGTCAAGATGAGAGATGTAGGGTATCAAGTGATCTTTTATAGAGTCCACTATGATACTCATGGCATTGATGTCATTGTATTTGAACTTCTCCATAACTACAACGTTCTGTGGTTCCTTCTCTTTTCCTTCTTCAAACACTGGTTCCACAATCTTTCCTTTCACGATATCCAAAACTTTATTCTTGGAAAGGATGAGGTCAATCCTTGTCTTCCACGCTCTAAAGTTAGAAGCTCCATCTAACTTGTTTTCTCACTTCATAGAGTAAGTCATGACTACTTAGACTTGGTCAACCCTAGATTTGACCAAAAAATCAAACTTGACATCTTGGCTTGCTGAGAGTACCAGGAGATGCGCTAGGCTAGGGTGAACTGATCTCTCCAAAAATTAGGTCAATCCCTTCACTTAAAGTGCCTCAACCAGAGGATTAGGGTTTCTGCAACTGCACCTGCTGGTAACCTTAGCGACAGTGCTTTGGTGATTGCTCCTACTAGAAACCCTAGCGACATTTCTTCAATGAGCTTAATATCCTTATGGCTATGCTTCCTTCCAGCCGTTAGACTGAATGAAGGTGGTGTGGGCCCATAACTTGTTAGAGTATAATGGATGTGCTTGTTTTACCATCGAAAATATCACTATTTTCACCCAACCATAGGCCGAAGCCACCTTCCGAGCACCTTAACCTTGACAGAGAATCACTCCGGAAGAAAACCCTAGGCTAGATAGCCAAACAAAGGGTAGTGATCCTTTCCCCAAGGATAGCACACCAACAAGAGTTGATCAGATAGTCTAAATCCTAACCAGGATATAGTCCAAGCCAAGCATGATCTGCTAGCTGCATCAACTGCTATGGAAACCTTCCTCCAAACATGAGCACAAAACTGGGCATTGCAGTTCGCACAAGTGCTACTCTGCAATTCTGAGACTACCTGCCAAAATGAAGACTGGCCTTCTGTATTTATAGTAATTCTGGCTAACTGCTTGGGCCGACTTCTCATTCTGGGTATCTATCTATTCAATATATATTATTTCTTCTGGCCGACTTCTTCTCTTGGAGGCTAATAACCTAATACAAGTTATATTCTTGAGCCGACATGTCTTCTAGGGTTATTAGCCAACTTATTAGGGTTTCTTCTTGCTTCCCGGAGTATTCTATTTTCGTCAGGTTTACACATGGAGGTAAATACCTCCCGCAACTACCATAATATCAACATATTTTCCTCTTCCATTTCCATTAGTTGACTTAACCTTTCCTTTACTACGCCTCTTTTTATCACGTTGTTAATTTATGCTATGCGCAGAATGGGTACCATAAATTCTAATGGCATTATTTCTTCCTGCCCATACACCAATCTGAATGGTGTCTATCCTGTCAACTTCTTACATGTGGTCCTATATGCCCATAGTACTACTGGTATTTTCAAATCCCAATTATCCCTGTTGTTATCATACAAATCGGTAGGTGCGGACACTAACTGATCTCCCTAGATCCACCTAGATCTAGAACAAAACACACCAGAACATGACGCTTTCCTTAAGTTTTAAATATTGAATTTACTAACTAAAGAGGGATGGGTGACATACCATTTAAATGTCACTTTCTCTCACCATCTCCATCCTAGCTCTGTTCCAGCACTCATACAATGATGAATCTGCAAAAGAATGCAACCAAAGTGATAGCAATAGCATAGACTCAATATAAACCTATGTATGTGATCAAGGAATCATACAATAAAACACAACAAGCTTTATAGGAAAGAATCATATTACTGTATCATATTAAATGTGAAAGAGAGATTACAACCATGGCCTTGATGTCGTATGGTCCCTTCCAACTATCCTTCATTCCCCACACACCTTCACTCCAAGAATTCTAAGAGCATAGATATGATGATATTCACAATCTATCTTGACAAAGAAAATCTCAAAGCCACTCTAACCAAGCTAACAATCCCAAAAGCTCCAAAGCTGACCAAAGCTAACAAGCTCAAGAACCCCTTCTCCATGAGAGATCCTCTCCTTTTATAAGTTGAAGAGGATAAGGTGAGGAGGTTAGGATGATCCCACTAAATCATGAAAGCGAGTAAGATCCAAACCATTCAGATGCCACCTCACCATGGAAGTTTCTCCTTCTAGAAGATTCGAGAAAACACTCGTTTTTCCCACGTGTAAGCATTCTCGCACCCTGCTTATAGTGCAACCTGTGAACTATTCGCACCCTAGCTATGATGCAGCCTACGAGAATCAGGCATTCTCGCACCCTAATACATAGGCAGCCTGCGAACTTCCTTTTTTATAAGATTTTTACACAGGAAAATGCAACTTCTTTTCTCAGGAAAAGTTCTTCTCCCTTCTCTCTTCAGGAACTCAGGCCACTGACCCCTCTAAAGGAACTATATAGGTTTACATCATTAACGGTCATAGGGATGATGAAAATAATGTGTAACACCTGTTGACATTGTATATCTTTGTCAGAGCATTTTCCAAGATATTATTGAAAGATTCTACCATTCTATTTGCCCGAGGATGGTATGGTGTAATCTTTTGATGATAGAATTCAAACTCCTCATTCATATCCCTAATGATATTGTTGATAAAGTGAGTTTCTTGGTCACTCATCAAAATCCTTGGACATCCAAATCTGGTGATCACTTTCTCAAACAAGAAGTGTGTTGTTGTCTCTGCGCTATGGTCTTTGACTGGTGCTACTTCTGCCCATCTTGTTAAGTATTAAGTCGCAGTAATGATATATCTAGCTCCTAATCTTTTTTCTAGTCTATTGATTGGTCCAACAAAGTCTATTTTCCATTTGTCAAATACCTGCAAAGTTACTTGTGGTCTTAGAGGCATCTCATCCCTTATGTTGGGTTTTCCAACCCTCTTACAAACATCACATTTCTGGCAATATTCCTTGGATTCTTTATGGACTGTTGGCCACCATAATCTTGTGTGCAATACCTTCATCACGGTAGTTTTTCTTGCATAGTGTCCTCCATCTATACCTTCACGAGATTCTGCCAAAATTATGGGCCTTTCATGTTCTAATACACACCTTCTCAAAATGCTATCTGTGCCCATTTTGTATAAATGTTCTGCAATAATTTGATAGACTGCAACTATGACTACCAGATTTTTCTTCTGCAGAGTGCTAAACTCTCGTGGTGCAATCCATGTACCTAAGTATTCAATAATATTAGCAAATTATTCATCAACTACCTATACTGCAAATAGTTGCGCATCAAGGAAGTTGTCTTACAAGTTAGTAGGTTCTTCTCCATTAGTTACCCTTGATAGGTGATCAGGTGTTGCATTCAACTTCTCTGGTTTGAATATCACTTCAAAATCAAATTCTTGGAATAACAATAGCGATCTACAGATCCTCCCTCCCAACATTAGCTTGTTGACTAGATATTTGAGGGCATAATGGTCTGTGAACATATTAAAGTGTTTACCCAGTAAGTAGTGCCTGAACTTCTAAAGTGCATATACCATGGTTGGGCCTTCTCTTTATGTGGTGTTGTATTATGCTTTGATTCTGACAATTTTATGCTTGCAAAGGCTATAGGATGGTCTAATTCCCCAACTCATGGTTGTGCCAGAATTGATCCAAGTGTTATGGTTGATGCATCTACATGCACATGAAATTCCCTTTCCCAATTTGGGAATACTAGGATAGGTTTTGTGACCATATTTTATTTTAAGGTGTCCAGTCCTTGTTGCCAATCCTCATTCCACTGAAATCTAGTGTCCTTCTTTAATAATTTTTCCATAGGTGTAGTAATCTACGCATACCCCTTTATAAACTTTCTGTAATAGCCTATATGTCCCAATTTTTCTCTTAACTGGCACACTGACTTTGGTGGTGGTAAATTTAGAATGATTACATTCTTAGTAGGATCCACTAGTAGAGCTTGTTTACACAATATATGTCCCAACAATATTCCAAAAGGTGTTGCATTTATTGATGTTCAATGAGATCTGACATTGCCTACATCTTTCCAACATGAGTCTTAACACTTATACATGGTCTTTAAACAAACTATATACAGTCCAGTCATCCAGATATACCTCTAGAAATTGATGTATGGATTCCTTAAAAGCGTCTATGACTACTCTTGAAAATACGGCTGGTGCATTCTTCAACCCAAATGGCATGACTGTATATTTGTAGGATCCCCATTCTATAGCAAAAGTAGTCTTATACCTGTCCTCTAAAGCTATTTTGATATGATGGTAACCTAAGAATCCATCGGTAAATGAATATGCTTCATGGCCTCCAACGTTCTCTAAGAGTTCATATGTAAAGGGGTAGGGAAAGGGTCATGTAAGCAAGCATCATTGAATTTTCTCAAATCGACACAAATCCATATCCCCCCTTGTTTCTTTTCTTGGACTACCATAGGACTGGTCCATTCAAATTCCTCTACTGGTTCTATGATACTAGCTTCCAACATTCTGTCAATTTCTGCATTCACGTTCTGCTTATACACTAGATTCAGTCTGTAAGTTCCCTTCTTGACAGATTTTGCCTCAGGTTTGAGAGGTATTTTCATCTGTCCTAGCTCCCCTACTATGCTTGAAACCCTGTGGGTATCCCTGAGTTTGAAACCCAAGACATCCATGTTATACATAGTGCGCAACTAACAAAACACCACGATGCAACATTTCCACTTAAAAACAAACACACAGTCACGGAAATAACTCAACCCGTCGTGTTGAGCCATCGATTTAATACAATATTTCCCCGATTTAGTCACATTGTAATCGACTATACTATGTACACTTGGCTCATACAATCAAAAAATCATAGGCATGCAGTGGATGTCTTTCATGCAGTCTTCCTAGTTGCAATAACCAATCGGCCCCAAAAGAAACTAACAATTATCATGATAGAAACACCACATACACAACACAGTATGCATGAGCAACATCATGCATTTGTAACCAATGTTAGCTAATCATCCAAACAATCCTTAGCACCAAAATACTAGTGACTGTGTATCAACCAACCAACTCACCATTGTCGTGAAAATCAATCGACCTTAACAAGTTGTGGTAACCACGCATACCCAGGCATCAATTTGAATCGGGCAGCGGCCATCTCAATTAAAAATACTGAGTTATTAACCAAAATGAGAGCGATTGGGTGTATTGAATTATGCAATTAACAATGCAGGGTTTACCATTGTTAAAACAGTGGCAGTAACTAGATGTCAAACCAACACGATAGTCATATGACCAACTGGGAGAGTGCGTATTCAAATTAATCGACAATACATTGAATCCACAATAACCCATAGTAAACTTGACAGGCCCAACAGTCTTCTCCATAACACTTCAGACTGGAGGCTAAGGGTTTGTTTTGTAGCCAACATAAGGAGAACAGAGCCAATTCCTTGTAACGGTGAAAACTTTGAGGCCAATGGTGCATACACAGAGAGAACCATGACTCATTCATGCACAGGAAACCAATCCATGGCAGGGGGCCATAACAGAATGTGAGGCTCTCATTCGGCCTAGAAATGTTATTTAACGCATGCAGGGTATAACCCTCGTGTTCTTCAATCAAACAACCACATCACAGAGGTGAAGAAAAGGCCGAGTATGAATAGGAAAACCCATTTCATGACCCTTGGTGGTGAAATCAACCAATGTCCAAGTGAACAAAACACAGTGGCGTAGAATGTCTCCAACCATTAAACCCATAAAATCGAGAGGCTTGACATAGATGTGAACGCGTGAGGATAGCCAGCCGACCCAAAACCAACAAATACCTCCCTCTAAAACCAACAAGGATAACAGAGAGCTAGCACCCAGGGTGAACAATAACTTCTATGGAAAATGTTATTACAGGAAAACCATCAATGCTTCATTCCAAGAACATATTTTTACATAGTTGCAATACTTAGGAAAACACAGACCAATACATCTAATCCAATAATCATTTCATAACCAGAGCAAAGTCACAAATGGACAAAAAAAGACATACCTGTAATCGAATTCCTTAAAACGAGGGTTGGCCAAGCGGTTCCTCTCTGATATGAAATTAGAACAGAACCACAACAACAATATTGATCAATAGCTCGACTAGGGTGGCGACTAACAGGAGGAGTAAAGGTGATGTGCAGTAAATGTACGTTGCCTCCACCCACATTTCATTAATTCAACAGTACATGCCAAAAAATTCTTCATTAACACCATTAATCAAACCATGTATCGAAACCATCACCACATTAAAAGCCAATAGAATGACCACCATATTCCATTTCACATCATATAACTCAAACAAAATCACATAACCATTAATGTCCATTACCTTGTCAAATGAGCGACCAACATCCCATTTATCCAAAGATACCATATGTATATCGACCACATAACTCAATTAAATCGCATGGCCATTAAATTTCTAGCTATGATTTACCATAACCATTAAGTCATTCATGCTTATAGTATAGTATATAGGATAGTTTAAATTCTTCACCTTTGCAGTTGTTGCATTGTTCCCTATTTACTCCCAATTGTTTGTATGTAGTATAATGAAATTGCAGAGTTAGATCCCCTTTTACTTTGCATTTGTTATAGTAATTCTACCTTTCTTCAAACTGCCTTTTATGTGTTTTCACTAACATGTTTGTTGTGCAGGTGCAATAAGAACAAGTGGCAATGATATCAATGAATATCATAGGCTGTAATAACATAAGGAACCAACATTTCATAAGCTCAATCCATAGCCAATAACAAAAGATCTCATCAACCATGTAAGCCTTGTCGCACATCACCACAACATAAAAAATGAACAGATCTGATCTTCAATAGTTCAAGGGGGTCCCACCTACTAGTACTATTTAGATTTTATAATAATAGGCTTTAGCAACACTTTGTGGGCAAAACTTCGTTGACAATTGTAATCGTCAACACTAACCATGATAGGGTTAGGGTTTTTGATAAAGGATAAAACAACTATAAGCCTGTAAAATAGTATAAATAAGAACCTAGGAGGTCTAGGTTAGGGGTTTACTGATTGTAAGTTTGTTGTTCGAAAGGGTTCAGGGAATTGTTAATGGTTACTATGATTTTAATAAGGTGGTAGAAGAGTGAAGAAAGCTAGATTTTAAGGGTTAGGTAACAGGCTGAGGAGCCTAGTGTGATCTAGTCCACCTCACAGAGGTTCCTGAACCTCCTCATGATTGAATGATTGAAGATGTAATGCGCGCAATGCTAGCTTTTGCAGCAGACCAAATAAAAGAGTAGAGAAGCCAAATCTTTAGGGATGTAGGCCGAGAGGGGGTGAACCATGGTAAAACATGTTTTATATGTGATGTTTATTGAATGCTTACTTCATGTTAATGGTTATCTTATGAATGAATGATTAACTAGATATATTATAATGCATGCATGAGCCTAAAGATGAATGAATCCTAGAAATAATGAATGAATAGCCAGAGTAATGCACGAAGAAGATAAAATATACTCCTAGATCCCCACTCACTCCTAGACTGCAAGCACTTGAGCATTGCAGTCACCCATAAAGCTATCTCGGGTGAGACTTTGTGGTGCACTCTCTGCGCAACGTTTCCTTTTGGTTTACAAGGAGGGTCGTTAGTTTTAGAGGGTTTTGTTGGAAACCTGTTGAGATCTAAACCTAGGTCATCCCAAGAAGTGAAAGAAAGATATAAGCCACCAAATGGCTCCGTTGTCGGTTGGAACTGCATAGGATTGAGTGGACAAGATCCGTGGAAGAAACGCACAGAGAATGCAAGTGTAGAAGGGATGTTCAGGCCCTGGAATCCAATGAAGGCAAAGATTTAAAGATGGTTGAAAACAAAGGAGCTTGATTTTGCGCAGAAGGATAACAAAAATCCTAAGTTAACACTGCGCAAATATCTTGACAAATACGTGTTTAGTGACTTTCATGAGGTATTTTTCTTTGATTTCCTGCATTTGTTGTAGGAGTGGCTATTGAGGTTAAAATACAACCACCCTACAAATCGAATCAGACAACTGGAGTGGAATCCTATGGAGATCCCACAATTACAACAAGTAATAACAAATTTACACGCGCAGTAGATTTCTGGTTAGATAGTATTGTTGCAGGGTTTATCACTGAATTTGCAGTAGATACTGCGAAGTATTACAACGTAGCAGAGTATGATTTTCTAAAAGGAATCGGAGGTAGGTATATCATATCGTTGTATATTTTAATCAAGATTTTATTGTATAACAACGATGTGATGACCATGGAATCAGACAATTAAACTTCCTTGCGTGCATCAAGGAAGGGAGGAAGCACTGATAAGAGGTGGAGAAATGGAGGAAGAGATGGATAATGGAAAGAAGAATGAGGCCATGGACCAAATCATGATGGAGGAAGACGAGATAAAGCAGATAATGGAAAAAGCTGAAAAGACGCGCAGTGGGGCATGTTGATATTATGGTAGCTGCGGGAGGTATTTACCTCCACGTGTAAACCTGACGATGATAGAATACTCTAGGAAGAAAGAAGAAACCCTAATGAGTTTTATAATAACCCTAGAAGACTTGTCAGCTCAAGAAGATAATTTATATTAGGTTATTAGCCTCCAAGAGAAGAAGTCGGCCAGAAATAATAATTTATACTGAACAGACAAATACCCAGAATAAGAAGTCAGCCCAGGCAGTTAGCCAGAATTAGTATAAATACAGGAGGCCAGTTCTCATTCTGGTAGGCAGTCTTAGTATTGCAGAGCAGTACTTGTGCGCACTTCAGTTGCTCAGTTTTTGCGCAGGTTTGGAGGAGAGCTTTCATTGTAGCTGCTGCAACTAGCAGTTACGCTTGGACTATATCTTGGCTAGGGTTTGGACTATCTGATCAGCTCTTATTGGTATGCTATCCTTGGATAAAGGTGCACTGCCCTTTGTTTGTCTATCTAGCCTAGGGTTTACTTCTGGAGTGATTATCTGTCAAGGTTAAGGTTCTCGGAGGGTGGCTTTAGCATATGGTTGGGTGACAAGGGTATTGTCAATGGTAAAATGAGCACATCCCATTTTATTCTAATAGGGTACCCTACCAATATAATATGAATAATAAGAAGAGATCCATACCTGATACAAAGGGCTTGTCAAGCGATGAAGAAGAGGTAGAGGATCTTTGGGTTGTGGAGAAGATTGAAGAAATACTATGCACAACATATGAAAGGAAAACAAGAGGTCCAAGGGAAGGAACATAAGGCAAAACTCCAATCCAGATTACTGTAAGTGTGGAACCTACAACCCCATGTGCGACTAGTACACCAAAAAGAACACCAACATGTAGACAATTGAATTTTAGTGGAAGAAAAACAACATGAAATGAATCTAATCAAGGAGCATCAACTTGGGGAGCCAATTCAGAAAGTAACAGTAAAATATCTTCACCGTGCAGAGGTAGTAGCTCAATACAGTTCAAAATGGTAGGACATGATCCCACGACCAGGTTACCAGAATTTCGGGAAGAGGCATCAGAGGACACTGAAAATCATTTATTCATATGCGAGAAGATTTGGGAAGCAAAGAATATCACGGATGAGGATACAAAACTTACACAATGAGATATCACGCTAAGATACTATGCACTAGACTGGTACATGAGCCTAGATGTAAATAGTCCACTAGGAGTAACAAGGACTATTGCAGACGTGAAAAAACTACTGATAAATGAATTTTAGAAGCCCAACTTAGAAGATCAATACATGAATGAAATGATTGAAATCATGAAAAAACTAGGTGAGTCTGTTTGGGATTTTGATCAGAGGTTTAACATTTGAAAAGTAAGTTGAAGTATGAAATTACTAACATGCAACATAAACACTTATTTGTGAACTCACTGTTACCAAATTTGAAATACCCATTAAAAAAACAAAAGTTCCAAACTCAGGGAGAGGCTCCATAGGCATCCTTACAACTGGAAGACAACCAATATCAGAAGACAGATCCAACAATAGAGGAGTTGAAGGAGGATCTAAAGAACCTAACATTTCAACTAAACCAGAATACGGGCAAAGAGAAAAGAGAAGTTGTTTGGTGTACCACATGCAGAACAAAAGGACACCATAAGAACGAATGCCCAATTTTCATGCAATATATGACAACAAGAGTACCGAATCCTTTTCCAATAGGAGGACCATGGTGAGATATTTTTAAAATGCATGGGCATTATCCATATCATTGTCCAATAACGCATAAGTATAAGATAGTACCCAAAAGTTTGTACTACAATTTTTGAAAATCAATGGGTCATGATGACAAAGATTGTAGGATGATGGAGCCGATGAGAGAAATAACTTTAGATACTTATAGGGTGCAAGTAGAAATGATGACAGGAAAATTTGCACCTCAGTTCAACCAAGTACCACCTCCATACAACAATGCACAGTAGTAGTATAACACTACGTAGCCGTAATATAATAATGTGCAACCAGAGTATAACCCCACACAGTATAATCATGTATCTTAGTACAATGCACCATGAGGAGATCAAGGTGGCTACAGAGGTGGAGGATGAGCTAGAGGAGGATTTCTCTTTTGCACTAATCCTAGATTCTTCGAGCACAACAATTCCAAAGTTCTTCAAATGTAGGATACTCCTTTCTTGTGTTCATTCTTGTGGAAAATGCATCCCATGTCTTGGGAAGACCATTGAGTACTATCTTTACCAATTCCT
>JASDQU010391596.1:0-10983 GCA_032191745.1 Picea mariana | reverse complement strand
ATCGATTGTAATGTAATGTGATTGGCTATTTAAGCCTTTTGTGTTGACTCCAGTTTTTGGATGGCTAAATAAGGCGGTGTGTTTTCTAAAGTATCAACCTTTGGTAGATATATGTAACTATAAAATGTCACTACCAATTGATTGGGAACTTGCGAATTTTATATATATATATATATATATATAAAGTAGGATTCAATATCATTTATTTTTACTTTTGAGGCACGCTCAGCTCCCCAACTTAATGGGTCTATCTATTAACAACCTTACATGGCACATGGTTTTGTAGATTGATTTTCACTGTGTAAAGATCTAAGGGTTGATTTGTTTATTCCTAAAATATTAAATATAAGACATGGATCACTATGAAGAATGATTGATGTTAAGGTTAATGAGTATCCTTCAAAATATTACGAAGTGGACTTTATGGACACCATTTTTAAATGTATATTATTACATTATTGAGATTATTGTGATGATAGCATTAACTATTTACATTTTGGAAATGATTGTTATAATATATTAGTGCTTTAGTCATTTTCAATATCAATATTGATATAAGTGAATATTGTTAATTAATTAAAATAGTAAAAAAATGAAATATTTAAGGAGTTTGATTATTAAGAATATTTGTTTTTTCTTTGAAGGTCATAGGTTGTTAAGAATATATGTTTTTTCCTTGAAAATCATAGGTTCAAATTTATAGGAAACATGACATACACACATATATAAATTAAGGAGAAACACTCAAATCATCGTGCACAAGGGTTCATTAGAAGGAAGGTCCTCTTTGGATGATTACTCCCCTCCCCCACTTTTTTTTCATTCTAGGAGAATGGTTAGCTCACCACCTAGTTCCTATCCATGTGCTTAGACCTTTGGCTTGAAGACTTCATCTTCTATGGTGCTTCATGATAGTCTTGTTATTTCCCTTTTAGTCTCCTTTGAAGTCACAATTTATTCCTTCTCCACCTTTTAAATCTCGGTGTCTCTCCTCACATTGGTGTTGATGGTCCTCAATAAAGATTCAAGTCGCCACCCTTAGACTCATGAAATTTCAAAGACTCCCTTCTATCAAGAGGTTAAAGCAAGGTATTGTAGCCCCTCCCTCGTGAATTTGCTTGGTTTTAGAGGTCAGGAAGCAGTCCTCCAAGAGAAATACTACAAGGAGAATGGCCTCCTCTATAGGTTCAATGGACCCTTTCAAAATCTAACTAACCTACATAGATGGGTATCCAAATCTCGGAAGCCAAATCTCAAAGAAAAGGTGTTTATTTACCCTTGTTTGATGGGTTCCATCATTGTTGAATTCAACTTTCATGAAGATCAATATTTTGTCCTCAAGTTCAGTCCCTAGTTTTGGGGAAGAGTGATGTTATTATTGAGATTGGTATGACGGTAAATGGGGCATATATAGGGTTAAATGTATATTATATGATTCCAAGGGGGGCATATATGGGGTTAATTGTACATGTAATGGGTAAATGTATATATAATAGTGGTAGGACTAATAAAGGAGCCACATGTGCAATGTGTGAATACGTATATGTAGATATCATGTAGTCATTATTAAGGATATGTGATTTGGTTGCATGAATGCATTGGGGTATTTGGAGGAGGTTCTCCTATTCTTTAAGGATTCATTATATAAAACATCTCTATTATCTATCTTGGAGTTGTTCTCCATGCTTACATTTGGTGTACATGGTGTGTACTCTGGTTAATTGCAGTATCTTAAGATTTTAGTGCATAACAATTGGTTTCAACAATTGGTTTCAGAGCATACAATCCTAGGGTTTTTCTCCTTCAAACAAGTCACCTTGGAATTTTGCAGTTTCAAACAAAAAAAGTTTTGGAAGCCTAGGAAGACATTTCAAAGTACTTGTGGTAAATATTTCAATATTTTTTCTCTATACTTTCATAATTATAGACTATGGAAATTGCGGTTTTTGACTAGCCTTAAAACTAGTCTCAAACAAGTGTTCTTAGTAAAACAATCATAACCTTTTTCTAGGATATATCAGACAATGAAAATTTCAGGAGTTTAAGGAGACATATCACATACCCTGTGGTAAAAATTCATATTT
The DNA here is from genome assembly GCA_032191745.1 of Picea mariana. Taxonomy (NCBI): domain Eukaryota; kingdom Viridiplantae; phylum Streptophyta; class Pinopsida; order Pinales; family Pinaceae; genus Picea; species Picea mariana. The sequence continues at coordinate 8,899 of JASDQU010391596.1, read as the reverse complement.
TGATTCTCTATACTTTTCAAGTTACAGGCTATAGAAGTTAAGGTTTTTTACTAGTCTTACAACTAGTCTCAAACATGTGTTTTGGGTAAAAAAATTGTATATGATTCTACAAAGATCCAATTTAATTTCCACCATTTTCATTGGAAAGAGGACATATCATAGTGCTTCACATCCAAATTTCAAAATCATATTAGAAAAATTGGACATGTGGCATGCCATACAAGTTCTCTCTTTGGAAAAACAAAAAATCAACAAGTTTCGGGAAAGTTGCCATAAATTTCACTTAGCACAACAAATTTTGGTCAATCATGTGGCATTGCAGTGAATACATATCATAATAGGGTGGGTGAAAGATAATGATGGTCTCTCATGACATGTTAGTGACAATGTAAACCTAGAAAAATAATAATATTTTAACTTGGAGGGGTTATTCAAGGTACTTTTACAATGAATTTGAATATGGTGTAAAAAAATGAAATGTAGAAAATTGAATTATCTTTCCAAATATATAATTTTTGTTTATACAAATTGTGAATAACTATGTGAAATTTGATTTTTTCTAATAGTGGTATGTTATTTTTCAGCCAAAATATGAGGTATATGTCTCCATTACAACACCTTTCATTCGTGCAGGCTATGAGGGTCTTAGCATTATCAAACAATTGTTTTTTATATTGTAGATATTAGTCTCTTCTAGTGTGGTGTATAACTTATTTTAAAAATGGTTAAGATGACAAAAAGTTATAGGAGAAATAGAAGAGGTATGTATTTTAGGATTCTAATATATGTCAAGACAAAAATAGATTAAAAATAGTAAACAATTAATTTTATTTTTTTTTAAATTATATATTTGGAATTTGCATAGTCGAATCTATCTATTTATGGAGTTTCATCAACAATGTATTTGTGTAGCCTATATAAAAATAATGTAAAAAATACAGATATAGAGAGGTATTCATAAAAATGGAGGTTTTATATATTTGCAGACCAAACCACTAGTTTTGTCATCTCGAAACTAAAACCGAGGAAACCAACTCAACATACATGTATGCTAGAGTTGTCATTCCATCCCCCAAAAAATTCAAATAGAACTAACATGAACACATTCCTATGAACACACACATGCTCTATTAATGTGCACGTGTTCCTGCAACGCATGTGTGCTCTTTTTCCTTTTTTTCTATTTGTTAGCTTGTCTCTCTTTCTCTCCCCCCCACCCCCCTCCACTCTCCCCCTCTCTCTCCTACCCATCTACCCTTCACCTTATCTCACATCCTCCCCCTTTGTCCCTATCACCCCATCCCCTAATTCCCACCTCTATTCCATCTAAATACAACTTGCGTGCATGGATTAATTAATTATTAGTATAGCTTCCTACTCGGTCTGTACAAACAATGGTATCATTCATTGTATTGTGCATGGATTAATTAATTATTAGTATAGCTTCCTACTTGGTCTGTACAAACAATGGTATCATTCATTGTATTCATATTATTATTCAATAAAATATATTATTTTTCACAAACCCACAACACAAAATACAATCTGTCATTGCATTCATATATGTCATTCAATAAAATATATTAACATGTTCCTCCTTCGCCTCTTCCTCTCTTGAACCAGACCCTCATATCTACCTCTCCTTGTCTCACCTATATCCCCCTCCTCTTTCCTCTCCCCCTTTGCCACCCATATATATCCACCTTCCCTCTCCACTCTGTTAAGATCTGATCCTAACCCCTCTCCATGGGTCATTAGTTAGTAGGATATGTTTTCTATCTAATAAAGGTCGACGCTAGTTAATAATTCTTAATAAATAAAGAAGAATAAGTCAATGTAATAAGACCTGATAGAAGCTTCCGCTTCTAGAAAGAACTTCCTCTAGAAGTTTCCTTAGAAGGTAGAATTAGTATAAATAAGATTAGGAGGCATTAGATATATTGTCTTGGATATTATTGTAATAGATCTCTACTCTCCTGGAGGTTTCCCTCTCAAAGAGGCAAGTGAACATTTCTATCATAAAAAATTTTCTCTTCCTGGTGATTATTTTGGTGTTATTCTGGTGTTCTAATGATATTTTTTTGGATATATCATTATTATTCTTTCATTGCTTGCAAGATTATTTTTTTCTTCATAATATATTGTATCAGGAATATTGCAAGTGGTATCAGAGCTCTTTCCAGGGAAAGACTTGTGGGATAATTTTTTTCAGGGTAGAGACATATTCTGACGTCTTTAAGCTACAAATATCCTTCGTTACGCGCATAAACCCGTGGTCAGGGAGTCATACACGTAGGAAATACAAGTGGTTCTTAAGCGCACATCTATTGGCCACCCTTGTAGCCCATGTTGGTACCCCTTTGAGTGGTAGCACATCAGAAAACACCTATATACAGATCGACTTAGGCATCTTGAAGCCCTATGTAGATAAAATGATCGGTCGCCTGAATGCTATAGTGTCACTGAGAACAACACTCAGGAAGTGACTCTCTAGTACATAGGTAATCGCGTAGTATGGCTAAGGGTACAACCTAGCCTCCTTAGTTGGTGCTCTGATATATTGGGCCGAGTACTATTGTTGGACCTTGCACGTATATAAGAGAGTTATAGCATAGGGAAAACCATAGACTGTAGATTCCTGCAAACCCTAACCCTTGGGAATAGAACACAAAAAGAAAATAAAAGATCTATTGCAGTGCAACCTTGTCGTCTACTTCAGGGTTTCAAAATTACTACATCTTCTGTCCTATTAAGAATTCAGGCATTTTTCCTCTACAATATTATTCAGTTCGGTGTATAACTCCGTAGGAGTAAAAAATAAAACAAGTCCGGGCCTATCAACACCCTTATTTGTGACCTATCCCACTGCATTCCTCTCATCATTTTGATCGTAATGGTACCCTNGGGATCATTTCCTATCCAAGTAACTAAACTAACCCCCTCTATGATTCCTTTCTTTAGATATATCCCATTGGATTCCTCTCTTTGTCTCTGTTATCCACAATTTTGGTCATCGTGATGATGTTATGATGAGGTTATGATGATGGAAAATCAAACTCTTCACCAAGAACACTTTCTTGAGAAAAGTTACATTTGTCTGCTTCCATAAATCATGCTTTTAAGGAATGTTCGTAGGCCACCTATGTATCTGCCTGCGAGAATTCCTGATTCTCGCAGGCTGAATTAAGCTAGGGTGCGAACATGTTCCAAAGGAAGGAAAAAGATAAAAATCTCGAATCTTCTAGAAAGGGATCTTCTAGAAACATGAGTTGGCTTCGAATGGTTGTTCAAGTGCTGGCATTCCAGATATCTTGGGATCATTTCCTATCCAAGTAACTAAACTATCTTCTCCTATATATTGAGGAGATTGCTCATGGAAAAGGTTAGAAGCAAACTAGCAAGAGGTTGATTGGAGAATTAGTGCAAGACTGTATGGAGGAATGATGCTACAGCAGCAAGAGACAACAGGAAGGTCATCACAAGTGGTTGATTTTCTTCATGCATGAGCAAGTGTGTGTGTCAGAGCTAGGAGCCATCGAAAGGAGACCTATGACATCAAGGCTTAGGTTGCAAGTTTCACTTTCAATTAATTCAATACAGTAATGTGTCCCTTTCCCATAAAGATGATGTCACTTTATTGCATAACTCCTTGATCATATGTATAGACTAGCTATTGAATATATTAATCTGCCTCTACTTCGATTGGTTTGTTCTGTTATGATCTGGACGGGACGAGAGCATTGGAGCGAAGCTTGGAACAACAGAGATCTAAGGAAAGCGTTCATAAGGTATGTCCATAGTCCTTACCTCTTAGTTCATTCAATAGGCTAGATCTAGGGAAAGTGTATTATTGTGTCCTATTTTGTTCTAGATCCAGGTGGATCTAGGGAGATCGGTTTGTGTCCGCACTCACGGATTTATCCTGAAACAGTCTCAATCACCCAAGTACCTATCAATTTTAGGCCCATTTCTTTCCATCCTGGCACCTCCATTGCTACCTAAGCCTTCACCATGCCTACCACTCGCTCTCAATCCCAAGAAACCTTGGAGGATTGAATGTCCCACCTGGAACAACAAATTGTCGATAACATGGCTTCCCTCCGCCATGAATTCTCCACATCCCTTGACCAACAAGTCGAAAAACTGGTGCAATTCTTCAAGGGTAAGAATGTTGAACCAAACCCAGAAGAATTTTTGTCTTCTCATTATGAACATACTCATTCCTCCCACTCCCCTTGGGGTTCTCCACCTTCTTGGAATAAGGTGCCCAAAGTTGACATGCATAAATTTGATGGTTCCAACCCAATTGGGTGGGTTTCTGAAATGGAAAAATATTTATCCCTTCATGATATTTGAGATGATGAGACCAAACTCCATGTAAGAGTTTTTTACTTGGATCAATAACGCTAGAAGTGGTGGCAGTGGCATAAGAAATGTTATCTAGGACCTCCCAATTGGAACATGTTCGCCAAAGCAGTTTGTGCTTGTATTGATAGGGAATCATAATTTTTGGGTTGACTCACTAAGCTGCACGAAACTAGATTTGTCACTGACTACATCACGATATTTGAACAATTGGCTATCTATACCGAGGGCTTATTTGATGAATTTTACCTTGAATGTTTTATCAATGGTCTAAAAGAAGCTATCAAGGCTCATGTGAACATGCATCATCCTACTACCCAGTTGCAAGCATGTCAATTACTCAGGGAAGTCAAGACCATTCTCCAGACACCATCCATGAAAGATCCCTTTACCACCCTTCCTCGCCCAGGGGCTACACCTGCTCCGACCCAAACTTTGAAGGTCCAAAAGGTCTCTCTCGCAGAAATGGAGGAACGTTGCAAGAAATGCCTTTGCTACTATTGTGATGAAAAGCATCCACTAGGGCATAAATGCAGAGAACAAAATTTCTTCCAGATTGATGCTTCAACTAGTTCCTCTTCCTATGATGACATCCCATCAGATGAGGTTTCATACCAATAGGCGGTTCAAACAAGGGATCATGTCAAAGATCCAGTTGTCACACCGATGGAATCCATGGAGCCAGTCATCTTGCTTCATGCACTCTTAGGTATTTTTTCCACACATACATTGAATATCAAGGGCTACATTAAACATAGGATGGTTGTGGTGTTGATTGATAGTGGTATCACCCATAATTTTATTCATCGCAAGCTCACTGATGAGATCCATTTCTTTGTCCTCCCTATTTCTAATTTTCAAATCCTCATCGTGAATGGTGGTACTATGAAGTGTGGGGTCCACTGTGAGAATTTCAAACTACAAATGGGTGATTACCATCTGAAAACTCACATGCTCTCTATTGCCATGGGTGGTTGTGATATTGTATTGGGCGTGGAATGGCTTCGCACTATGGGGTCGATAACAATGTATTAGAAATAATTATATATGAGCTTCACCCAATAAGCTAACCCCTATACTCTCAGGGGTCTCCAAGTGGGCTCTCCTGAAACAGTCAAAACTCACAAGATGGAAAAAATATTGAAGAAAGGCCACCATGGTGTGATTGCTCAATTTAATGCCATCCAGGACACTGAACAAGCTTCTTGGGTAGTTCCTCCTAGCTCGCAGCCCATATTGGAAAAATACCCCAATATCTTTAAGATTTATACAGCCTTACCTCCTTCCAAGGGTGAGCATGATCATAGCATCCCTCTCCTTCCGAGAAGTCAACCCCCCAATGTACGTCCCTACAGATATCCCTTTGCTTAGAAAAATGAAATAAAAAAGATGGTACATGAATTACTGGAGGCAGGGTAATTCTCCGTAGTACTAGCTCATATTCTTCCACAGTGGCGATGGTGTTAAAGAAAGAAGGTACTTGGAACATGTGCCCTAATTTTCATGCCCTGAATAAACTGACCATGAAAGATAAATTTCCCATTCTTTTCATTGATGATTTGTTGAATGAAATCCAAGGTGCCTATGTATTCACCAAATTAGACCTTCACTCTAGTTATCACCAAATCCAGATGAAGAAGGCAGATATTTCAAAGACTTTTTTCAGAACTCATGAGGGACATTATGAATTCTTGGTCATGCATTTTGGCCTCTACAATGATCCATGCATCTTCCAAATTATCATGGATAAGATATTGTAACCTTACCTTTAGAAGTTTGTCTTGGTTTTCTTTGACAACATCCTCATTTATATCCTCACCTGGGATAACCATATTCTTTATGTGGACAAAGTCCTTCACTTGCTGCAGGAAAACCAATTGTTTTTCAAAAATACCAAATGTTCATTTGGCGCCAACGAAGTGGAATACTTGGGGCACATTGTGAGCAGAGATGGGGTAAAAGTGGACCCAAAAAAGATACAATCTATGCAAGAATGGTCACACCCAACGAACTTAAAGAACCTAAGGGGTTTTCTTGGTCTCATAGGATATTACAAGAAATTTGTCAACCGTTATGGAAAAATTGCTAAGCCCTTGACTGACCTCCTTAAGAAGAATGCATTTCATTGGACTCCTACTGTTGAGCAAGCCTTCAAAGATTTAAAGAGGGGCATGTGCACTACCCTTGTCCTAGCAACTTCTAACTTCAACAAAACCTTTATGGTGGAATCAGATTCTTCTAGCACAGGTATAGATGCAGTGCTCACCCAAGATAGTCGACCCTTGGAATTTACTAGCCAAGCGTTGAGTGGTCGCAATATGGGTCGATCTACGTATGAAAAAGAAATGATTTATATTCTCCATGTGGTGCACACCTGACGACCATATCTCTTGGGATGTAATTTTTATATTAAAATAGATCACCATAGTTTGAAATATTTTTTGGAGTATTAACTATCATCACCAAAACAAAATAAGTGGCTGACAAAAATGTTGGGCTATGATTATGAAATCATCTACAAAAAGGGAAAAGATAACACAGTAGCAGATGCATTTTCCAAACAACATGAGGAGTATGGATCCCTCCCTGCATTATCCTTACCGGTCCTTGATTGGATTGAAGAAGTGCACCAAGAGTGGCTAACACACTAGACTACATCCAAATTAATTAAGTATCTTTAGGAGGAACCTAATATTCCCACTAGCTACACTTGGCATGATAATATTTTATGGTATAAGGATCTCCTAGTTCTCTCACCATCCTCAACACTCAACTCCAGGCTCTTAAATGAGCTACACTCCTCAGCTATAGCGGGTCATTATGGCTTCCAAAATACATATGCTCGTTCTCTTCATTCTTTTTATTGGGCAGACATGAAGAAGTATATAATTCAATTTGTCACAGAATGTGAGGTGTGCCAATGTAATAAAGGTGAAATGATCACGTCTCTAGGCATCCTACAACCCTAGTTACATGTTCCAGCTTCGTTGTGGACATAAATATGCATGGATTTTATAGTGGGCCTTCCTAAATTTGGGAACAAGTCTGTCATCATGGTGGTGGTTGATCACCTCTCCAAGTATGCTCATTTTTGTCCCCTACCTCACCCTTTCAAATTGACACTCGTAGCACAAATATTCCTTGATCATTATTTCAAGCTACATGACATGCCAACCTCTATTGTCTCTAATTGTGACCCAACTTTCACATGCACATTTTGGAAAGAGTTATTTAAATTACAGGGCACTCAAATAAACATGAGCACAAATTATCACCCCTAGTTTGATAGCCAAACAAAATTAGTCAAAAATTGTTTGGAAACCTACTTGTGTTGTTTTTCTTCATACAAACAACACCAGTGGGTTTAGTGGCTTCCTTTGGGAGAATGGTGGTACAATACTTCCTAGCATACGACCACTAAAATGAACCCATATGAAGTGGTGTATGGCCAAAGGCCACTGAAAATCATTACCTATCTTCCTGGAACATCCAAGGTCCAATCTATTGATACAATGATGCAAGGTCATACAACCACTCTAGCAGCTCTGAAGGATAACCTCCACATGGCCCAAAATCGCATGAGAAACAAGAAGACGATCATCATTCAGAAAGGGTTTTTCAGAAAGGTGATTAGGTGTTTCTCAGGCTCCAACCTTACAAGAAAACATCTCTCAAAGCTCAGGGAAATCACAAATTGGCACCTAATTTTTATGGACCATACCAGATCATCAAGCACATTGGTTTTGTGGCTTACAAATTGGCCCTTCCTGCTACTTCGAAAATCCATCTGGTGTTCCATGTTTCTTGTCTAAAGAAAGTGGTGGGATAGAATTGCAGAGTCCAAACCATCCTACTGGAATTAGATGAAGAAGGTTCTATGTGGCTCCAACCGGAAGCAACCCTCAATAACCGTGAACGTCCACTGCGTGGTCGCACTATCAAGGAAGTTTTGATAAAGTGGAAGGACACAACACCATAAGAGGCAACCTGGGAACCTGTGACCATAGTTCAATATCTTTCGCACCTACAACCTTGAGGACAAGGATAAATTTGAAGGGGGAGGGCATGTTAGGATCCAATCATAACCCCTCTCCATGGATAATTAGTTAGTAGGAATTTTTTTTCTATTTAATAAAGGCCAACATTAGTTAATAAGGACTTATAAATAAAAAAGAATAAGTCAATGTAAGAAGAACTAATAGAAGCTTCCGCTTCTACAAACATCTTCCTCTAGAAGTTTCCTCAGAAGGTAGAATTAATATAAATAAGAGTAGGAGGCATTAGATATCTTGTCTTGGAGATTATTGTAATAGAGCTCTGCTCTACTAGAGGTTCCCCCCTTGAAGAGGCAAGCGGAAATCACTATCATAACAAATTTTCTCTTCTTGGTGATTATTCTGGTGTTATTCTAGTGTTCTCCTGATATTTTTTTGGATATATCATTATTATTATGTCATTTATTTCTATATATTTTATATTCTACATAATATATTGTATCAGGAATATTGCACACTCGCCTTCTCTCCCATTTCCT
>JASDQU010391593.1:0-10983 GCA_032191745.1 Picea mariana | reverse complement strand
GTGGGGTAAAAGGAGGTCGCCCCCTCGAAAAGGCTTACTATCTGAAATTATCTCTTTTTCAAGGCGTTGAGTACTTTTCCTGAGGTTTTTCTATGCTATATTGATGTTTGGTTCTTAACAGATAGTGTGACAGTGGTTCCATCATTCTACTTATATTTTAGGATGATTGGACAGGGAAAGGACAAGTGGTTATAGCCACCTTCTGGTTGTAGCTGGAGAGCATAGGGGATTGTAGCCTCCTTATGGTTGTAGCTAGAGAATTGGGGAGTTGTAGCTTCCCTCAGGTTGTAGCCTGAGAAACTAGGGGGTTGGAGCCTCCTTCCAGTTGCAGCTGGAAAACAAAGGAAGTTGGTGCCTCGAATTAATGTAATTCTTAAATACATATAAGAAAAATCATTATGTGTTTTTCTCCTGCTTTGGGTTCCCACGTAAAAACACTGGTGTAATGTGTATGTGTATGATTTCTCATTTGTTCATTGTTTATTTACTTTTCAACTATTGGATGATAATTCTACATTTATATAACACTTTCATTTTGTGGTTAAAAAGGATTTAATTTCTTTGTTACTGATTCATCCCCCCTCTCATTAATCCAACAGAGGATTCCATTGTCTTTGAATTTTTTTTAGAGAAAATGCACATGCAGAGGGAAGAAAACTCATCAAAAGTAGAACCATATCGACACCCTCATTACCAGGATACATTTCAAGGAAGACAAGAAGGTCGATATCAACATTATGAAGGAAGAATATGGAATACTTGACAATATTCATGGAACAAGGCATCACAAAACCACTCTTCAACAAGCTATTATCATAGACCAACAACCATTACACATTGGAGCTGAAGCTACAAGAAAAAAACACAGAATCAAAGGAAAGAAAATTATGCAACAACTAGACACCAAGGATTAAGACTGAAAAAAAATTGATTTTGGATGGATAGATCATCATTGTAGGGACCGTAAATACAAAATTTGATATAATTCCTTTAAATTACACAAATAATTCAATCACCAACATATAAGCAAATTTTCAGCAGAGATTAACATTTAACTACAGCATAAAAAAAAAAACTTAGCAATTTCATAAACAAATTACCTGCTTCTGATGCTAATTTCTCTGTTGACCTGGTTGTCTAGCCTACTGATTTGCTGCTACCTGATGCGCTGACAAACTCTGCCAAAACCATGTTTCCTCCCTACTAGCTAGGAGCAGCCTATCCGGCTTCCTAGCTCCAGGATACCGTAAGTCTATCCTGGGCCCCGTGCCCAAAACCCCCAGCAAACTGGTGCCCCCTACCTCTGGTTTACCAAAAACCCCTCAAACAAACTCCTCACACCAGAAAAATAATCACCTCCAACACACAGTCTTTTCCCCCTTCCAATAATTCTTCTTCCCCCCAAAAATCACCCCCCTTCCCGTAAGAATCCTCCCGTCATATCCCTCCTTCACTGACCCTTTCTTCCTCATTAATTTCCTTATCCTTACATTCATTATCTTATCCCCTTAGTTAATGTCTTATCCTATTATTTAATGTTTCTTATCCTTATATTTAATGTTTCTTATCCCCTCCGTATATGTAAATCATTTAAACAAATTAAAATTATTAACCCTCTTAAATTTATCACCCATGTCATTGAATGTGATAGGTAATTAATTAATTAATTAATCAAAATTATAACAATTAATTAATTAATAAATATTTAATTAATATTATTATGCCAATCTTTGTTTAATTAAAACCATGTTAGGACAATTAATTACCTAATTAATTTTTCTTAATAATCCCTAAGCATATATTCAACTAGGGTTGTTACAATCATCAATGGAATAAAGAAAGAAGGAACATAAGAAAATCATATTACTTGGTTTCATCACATGTGAAGCTTTTAATTGCAAAGCTTTGAGGACAAAGTTTTTTGGAGGGCATTATGTTATGACCCAAGGGGAGCATATATAGATATATATATATATATAATGATATGACCCCAAGAGGGGGCATATATAGCCCTAAATGTACATGTAATGTATAAATATATATGTAATAGGGTTGGCCTAATAGTAAAGGGGCCTCATGTGCAAGTGTGAATAGGTATATATAGAGATCATGTATTCATTATTGGAGACATGTGAATTGTGAAGTATGGAGGTATTTGGTGTGGAGGAGGTTCTCCTCTTATTTAAGGCGTTATTGTGTAACTTATTTATATTTGATTTGTGTTCCATGATCACATTTTGTACATGGTGTGTACTTATATTATATTATGATGTTTTAAGAATTTGGTTCATTACAGGGATTGACATAATGTTCCCTGTGCCCCATGATCTTGTAAATATTTTCAATAACATAGATCTGTCCATTCACAGCCATCGGCTCATTGTATATGTCCCCTTCACTTGTATCTAATGGTGTAACCATGTGTAGGATGTCAATATTAAACAACATCTATCTCTTTTTCATATTTAACATAGCATTGTTGTCAAAGGCCCAATCAATACCAAATAGGGTAGGGTATGGATTAGATTCATCCATGATTTCTATTACTTCAAAATGTGTCTTCTTCTTCACCCCCTCTATGTTCACTTAGACTTGCTCCAATCGACCTATAGGGTATATTTTGTATTGATTTTCCATTGGAAGTTGAATGGGTGATCACACCAAGTTCATTTTACCCATTAATTCCCATGACTTCTTTGGTAGGATGTTCACATCAGATCCGAGATCCAACATGACACCATCCATCTCATAATTTCTGAGTTCAACCGTATTGAACTCTATTCTCATGTGGTTTTGCTTACTGACCTGACACACATCCCTTTCTGGTAGGAGAGATAATATATCTTTCTCTGTCCCTTGTTGGGCCTCATAAATTTCATATTTTCATCCACCTTTTCCTTCACTATTCCTTACATTTCATCGTCCCATTAACCTTCCATCATACCATTTCCATAATGATATTTGGGTTTCTCCTTATTATTTCCATTATATTCATTTTAGTATTATAAGTGAATTTGTGATTAAATATTAGAAATTAACATATTTTCATTATACATCAAAGTTGGATGAGTTTGATGATGTGTGCAAGCATATTTGAAGATTTCAACAAAGTCAAAATTCACCACCTATCCTCAAATTCGAATTACATCTTCAAACTTGAAGATTTGAAGGAGAGAAGATCATGGAAGATTTGGTTGGCATATCTTATCTAATATATGTGAGAGATGTGTGGAGGATTTGAAGGGATCATATTTTGTAATAATGGGAAAGTAGTTGAGAGTGATTGAGAGAATAGTGGATATGTCATTATGACACTCATGTATATAAGATAGTGTTCTCTCTTCATGAAGGAGGCATGTAATTCATAATTTAGTCTTGTAATTAGGAGAAGGGGATTCTTAGCTTTGATTCTTTCATTGTTATTGTTTCATGCTTTGTCATTTGATTCTTTTAATATAATTTGAGATTGATTTATTGTGTGAGATCACATATGTCAATTGTTGTTCAACTCCTCACATGTTGTATTGATTTCCTAGATTAATTTCCTTCTTTCCTAGTTAGTCTTTCAATGCTTTCCTAGATTAATTTCATTTCAGCAATTTAGATTAGATTACTTCTAATTCAGTCTTGCATATATAGTGCATGTGCTTCGTAAGCCTACGAACCTCAGATTGACAAATTTAAATAGTTGGGAAAGTACTACAATGAAATTAAATGACAATATTCTGCCTAACATTTTGGCACCGTTGCCAGGGAAGCACGATGAATTGAATTTTAGTTTTAATTTTCATGCAAGTATGATTAGTCATGCTCCTAACTCTAAGGTGACATATGGGTAAGGGCATGTAGGGAGTGTTTCAATTCCTGCAAGTGTAAGTGTTGATACTGAGAGGGGGGTGAATCAATATCAAGTACAATTTAAAAACCTTTTTCAACTTATACATAAACCATTCAATTATATCCAATGAGCAATGAACAATAGTATAAGAGGTACACCAATGCACCACAATACACCATGCACAATATATGAGAAATAATCAATAGTTTTTGTCAAAGGGAAGTAATGACTTCCAAAGGTAGCTACAACTTCCAAATGTAAAGGGAGGTATAAACCTCCAAGAGGAAGATACAATCCTACAATATAAAGAGAGAGTTGAAATCTCCATCCTTTCCCCTCCCCTCCACCCAATAATATATGCGAGATAATAAAACTTTACATTAAATCATGACCATCAACCAACCATCACATAGAATCTAGTAATGCTTCCTGAGACTTCTTCAATTTATGCAATTCTTCAATTCTTGGAATACTATGATCCTATATATAATATTAATCAATGTATTCTTTTAAACTTCTCCAAGTTTCACTCCTTGAATCCTCCCCAAAAGGTAGTTATAGAAAGAATGGTAGACTTTATTCAATTCTGGTTTATTCAGAAGACCCAACTTGTACAGCATGCCCCACGCTCAATATTTAACATCCGATTCTGAAACCTGCACACAAGAAACTCCAGTTCATAATATTTCCAATGGAAGTGGTCCCACTTCATTTGGATTTTCTATGAATAAGTTAAGACTGTTTTACACGGAACACCTGTTTATTGACTAGCTTCAGGACTGGTAAAAAACTCTATCTTGCACAGAGTGTATCTCCATAATTATAGTGAATCAATAGCTAAAACTTTTACCACAGGTACCTTGATATGTCTTCTCAATTCCATAGCAATGAACCATTTGAATCGTTCTAGAAAAAAATTTATAGCGAAAATGGTAAGATGACCTGAAAATAACATACCTTAGAACACATCACCAAAAGACTTCATCCTCCCTTGAAATATGGCCTTCTTCACTTCTGATTTCCGCTGAAATTCAACTTGTGTATCAAATGAATGTATTACGATATGTATTTATACAATTTAAGTCACTTCCTTTTAACATTAGGGCTGACCTAACACTTTCTTATTTTGTAATTCTTTTCTTTAATTATCTTCAGGGCCTACATGTACTTCCTTCTTCAACTCACTTTGTCATCTTCAAAAATTCATTTCTCCTCAACCATGAGGATCCACATAACGTGCCACATACCACTGGAAACAACATAATGTATACTATCCATCCATAGGTGTTGTATCTGCATGTGCATTGTCCTTCATGTCCAAATACCTTCATCAATCTTGCAGTCAAAAACCCATGACTAGGGTTGACATCAATGAAAACAACCAATCTTCCAACAGTAAGTGTAGATTTCAATTCCAACAATTCCAAATTTCTGCAATTTCAATTTCTGCAACTATGAAGAGGTTTTCATGTGTTTCAGCAAGTGTGNGGGTGGGGGTGTTGTAAGAACCCCTTTTGCAATATGATTTAACTATGAGTGACATCTTGGAACAACTCTCTTAGATCCTTGCAAAATATGAGATTTCTTCTTCTCAGGAAGAGGAGATCTTGACAACAACCCAAAGCTTAAATACTCCTCCAGAAACGAACGAGGAATCAACATTCGAGGAACTTGAGGAGGACAATGAGGAGCTATAGCATGATCTGAGTGAGGGAAACTATGCCTACGAAAGCTATATCGAACGATAGTTTCAAGCGACTACCAGGTTAGATTCTTTTAATTTTGTTAATTTACAATTACAACAACTAGATTCATTCATTCTTGTAAAATTCTATTTTTCATTCGAAAAATTTCCACTGAACATATTGTTGTTACTGTTGCATGCTTGGATCCATTGGTTATTTGACTACACGTAACTGATTTCTAAGATGTAATTAACATAGAGTAGGTAGGCTTTCATTTTCAGTTTTTGTTTTCATTATCAAATTTTTCTTTTACCTAGAATAAGTATGCTCTCCTCCACGCTTAATGCGATCACGAGGATAAGAAAATAGGGATGATTTTGATTTTAGGAATGAATGCTTTTGCGTCCATCCTTTGACCTGCAAATAAACAAAGATAAAAAAATTAGACGAATAAAAACAAAACAAATTTGTACATGCTGTTACAGCATGTTGATACAACGAAAAATTTAACATGTTGTTACAACATGTTGATACAACGAAAATTTCACATGTTGTAATAGTGACATTTTTGTTGTAACAATGATTGAATAAATTTGTAGATCTGCAAAAAATAAAACAATAGTGGCATTAGGATAAAATATCACAAAACAAACAATATAATAATAAATGGTTTGCAAAGTCATGATTTCCCCCCCACTGAATTGTCGCGGTATGCTAAAACAATGTTAAACTGTGGTCGGTTGAATTCCATTTAAACTGTGCAAAAATTTGTTTCCTGCTACAATAGTTTCTGGTTTGAAGTTGCTTGTTCATTTCTGGTTTGATTTGCCGCAACACCCCTTGAATTACAACCTGCAACACAAACAAATGAAATAATCTTGTCATTAGTCTTCTCCTGCATCCACGTTAGCAATAAAATGAATTCAATGGTTTACTGCTCTGATGAATCAACATTCAAGATCAAATTCTATTTGTATCTTTTCAATAATAGAGAAGTTGGAATTTTATCACCATGATTTTAGCATTCGATTCGGGCTTCATATCGATAATTGGACTATATTTTTTATGGAGAAATATGGGCCAAAATCGTAACAATGTCATTATTTCTCGATGCCTTTATCTACATAGTTTAGTTGTCGATCATCCACCTCATATGAACAAAATATTTCAAATCGAATCAAAACCAATTGCTTAAAAAACGATGATTAGTTGGCTTGCCTATTATTGGCAACACGGTTTTATTCGTTTGATCCAACACATCATCGTATATTAATAAACAATCAGTACGTATCCCTCCAATAACGCTTCAAAATGATCGTATCTGCTTTCAGATTTGAAATTAATCGGTTGTTTGTTGTTTTACATGATGTGGCATCTGGGAGAGATGGGAAGAAAAACTTTGTTGTAGGTCTCTAGCATACTATAGGACAATCCAGCTCATAAAAGGCATTAAGTATTACCAAATCGACTTCCAGAGCAGCTTGCGCTTCACTTCTGGCAAGATGAAACAAGTAATTTGAATAGTCTATGACTTGCAATGTTTTGGGTAGGTCTTTGATACGTAATGGGGGCATTCTAGGAATGCATGGGATTACCTTTTTCCATGTACCCATTTGTTAAATATGTGTCATCTGCAACAACAAGTAATGCGATACAGAGTAAGTAAGATCTTCGTGATCTATAAAGGGTTAAGAACCAAAATCAATGCAGTGAAAAAACAGTAGTCGATAGTAGATATACCTTTGAGAGGAATATAACCATGGTCAATGAGAAGAGGGATGAAGAAGAAAGTAGAGAAACCGCAAGCGCTATGCATCCAGAAGGATACTTTGGGAATGCCCAGCTTCCTGGCGGTCTTCTATGTAAAATAAAGTGCCCCATCTGAAATAATACACGTGAGGGGAGGAACATCACCCTCTGTTTGTAAATGATTCATGTTGTTAATCAGCTTGTCAAAATACAAAGGGTCGTTATCAGTCAACGAACGACATAGCTTGGCTAGAATGGAGGTCTGAACATGCTCAGGAGGTAGGCCATCTCGAATCGTATCGAATCTAAATTCGGGCTGAGGCTTAAGGGAGTCCATTGATCGGTCATTTCACCATTAAATGATTAAAATATGTTCCAAAGTTGATGCCATTAATGAATAGAGATTGGATGTGCCCACTTTTCTTCACATATTCTCTGGATTTCTTTGTGTTGATGATATTATCAATGCTTATGATCATGATTATTTTTCCGGTTGGTATAATTTCTTATTGACTCCTGAGCAGAAACGAAGAGACGCATCTGGAGAATCTTCTCAGGACTTATACGCCCACACACAGTGATTTCACTACCAAATCAACGATGGCCATGTCTCCATGTCTGTGCACATACTGATCCAAGAACGCGTCAATAACACCAGGACTTGTCTTGTACATGAAAGATTCTACCTTCGGCCTGCTCACTAATTGGGTATTTCAACTCCATATAAAATGTGTTGTTTCCATGGGTGGGGATATCATCCGTCTACATGCTGATATGGTATAATGGGTGTGAATATTAGGTATCTCCGGATCTTATTCCAGTGGGTTGTTCCTAAAACACAATGCCTTGGTATCCATGCATACCCATTTACAGCCCTAGGGTGAAATCTCTCAAATGGCTAGCATTGCAATGATCACGATTGATGAAGACTGGGCCGTATGCCAAGGCTATCTCGCATGGAAGTAGATGTTTCTATTAGTTAACGTAATAACTTCCTTATTGTTTGGGTTGCACATATCGATGGAAATGTAATAATGAATTTGATGAAGTTGACTTTGTTCAAGTAGTATTATATTGCAGTGGTCTTCTATATTTACTTTACACGTGTTGTAGTTTATGCTCCGATCACTATAACTAATTACCAGTATGCCTGCACTAGTGTTTTATCTGAAGAATTATAAAGAAAAAATAAAATTTGAAATGCATTTTTTTTGGCTGTAAAAAGAAAAACAACAAAAAATAATAAAATCATCAAAAAAATGTTTTCATTTGTTTTATGGAAAGAAAAACCATAAAACAAACGCATGGTTTTACGTTTAATGTTTCTTTGTTTTTCTTAAGTCACTTTGGTGGAATCAATGACAGAACTAACAAGTGTGGACAACATGTATAACTACATTTATTTTCTTCTTTGAATTTGTTCACATTTGTACTTAATCTTGCATTTCACATCTTACGTTGCTCTCACAAGTTTGATTGCAGGATTAGTATTAAGATTGATTGTAGGAAAAAGACGCTCGTAATTCATGCCGCAGTGATCTTCAAGAAACACAACATTTTTTAGAAAAAAATGATTTGATAAATAGTTTGAAGGAGTTGATATTCATTATACATTTCATGACGATGATATTACACATGTATTTTACATGTTGTTACACATGTGTTACATGTTGTTACACATGTATTACATGTTGTTACACATGTTTTCTACTTGTTACTCCTGTATTTGTAACATGTTCATAAACCATTTTGCGTCATGATATGATTACCTCAATTACTCCTTGTCATTACATTGATCATCCCCGTGTTGCAGCCATCTTCCATTGCCTTATCCTTTATGACTTCACACACGCTTATATTTCTGAGTTGCATACATCATTTCCTTTATCTTTTTCAGTTCATTTTTGCCTTTCCAATTTTCCTTTTGAATAAAACAAACTCCCTTTCCATGATCACATTGCCTTGATTTCCTTAAACCCTATTGCTACTGGTATATTTACATCTATAGTCCTACCAATATTTTTATAAACTCGTGTTGATTGATGTGGGATTCCTTAAGGCCCACCTTTCAACAGTCTTGCCCCATCGACCTCAACACCTTATCTATGAAATAGACTAGAGTCCATTTTGAGTACCTACAAGCTTGCATGACTTAATGGCAAGTTCTCTCACTAGCAATAATGGGAATACATCAATGTCCCTTGATAGTTAGATCTTGCAAGTGGCTCTACATCATCACATCTATTCACACTTCGCAAGATGTACTCGGGTACCTTGACACTCATTGACATCACTAGTGAGTTTGTCTCGAATTGGTTAACGACATTCATTAATGGATGGTAATTGAATGATTTTGTTAAGCCCTAATATTGGCTCATTACCCCTTAATTGGAGAATATTATATTAGTAATTTTATTTTATTTGTGTCGTCTTTAGGCCATTAGTTGTAATTATACCTCCTAGTCTCCTATATATACCAAGGAGACATTTTCATTTTGAATCATCTTGTACTTGAACATTTAAGTGGGGTAAAAGGAGGTTGCCCCCTCATAGAGGCTTATTATCTGAAATTGTATCTTTTTCTAGGCATTGTGTACTTTTTCTGAGGTTTTTCTATGCTATATTGGTATTTGGTTCTTAACATATGGTATCAGAGCTCAAGGTCTTGGGGTTTCACTGCTACATCTGAGACACCTTGGAATTTTCACTATAACTTTTTTTCTACAGTGTTTTAGAAGAAACGGCTTGGAGGATATTTAACAGATGGATCAAGGTATGTTGAGTTCAAAATTAATCTCCTGAGGCCTTATACTTTCTAATATACAACCCATACAATATAGGGTTCTGGAATCATCCTGAAATGAGTCATTGCGTAATTTTCGCTATAAAAAAATTTCCGTAATGTTTCAGACCCTCAACTTCGGAGGATATTTACAGAAATTAGTAAGGTATCTATGGTAAAAATTTCATCTTCTGTTTCATCTTAAATTTGTAGATACACCCTGTGTACGAAAGGGTATCTGACTAGTCTCAAGAAGGTGTTCCAGGTAAAACAATCATAACTTCTTCCTAGAGTATCCAAATTGAGTGGGACTAGTTTCATTGGATCATGGCCATTCTGTAGTATTTTTGGTGTGAGTTTCAGAATTTTATATCAATTATTTTGTGCGGGGCACGCTATACAAGTGAGATCTCCTGGAAAGGAAACAAATCGACAAGTTGTGGGGAAGTTACCATAAATTCCACTTGGCACATCCAATTTTGATCAGACCTGTGGCATTGAAGAGAAGAAATATCAGAGAACTACATAAAAGAAATTTTCATACNAGAAATATTCTCTAGGAGAACCACCTCAAAATCAAGGTTCAAAAGTGATACTTGGCCAACATGCCACCAAAAAAGGGAACTTCTACACCAACTAAGCCTCCAAAAAATCCTACTTGGACTCTTGATGAAGGTGAAGAAATGCGTAGGGACATAAATGAAATACAAAAGAAGATGGATTCAATGGAAGCTAAGTTGGATACTAAGATGGATGGTTTAAAAGGGGAGATCATGGAAGTATTGAAAAATTTCGTAGTAGAGAAGACACTTGAAAGTGAAAATGCATCCCATGAAATTCATGATGAGGACACAAGGAAGGTGAATCAAGAATGGAGAAACTCCAACTTTGGTTTGAAGACCAAGCATGTTCCTAAGATTGATATGAGG
>JASDQU010391591.1:0-10984 GCA_032191745.1 Picea mariana | reverse complement strand
ATTATTTGTAATTATACCTCCTAGTCTCCTATATATACCAAGGAGACATTTTCATTTTGAATCATCTTGGACTTGAACATTTAAGTGGGGTTAATGGAGGTTGCCCCCTCGAAGAGGCTTATTATCTGAAATTATCTCTTTTTCAAGGCGTTGAGTACTTTTCCTGAGGTTTTTATATGCTATATTGATGTTTGGTTCTTAACACAGCTAGTATAAATAAGAGTGGGAGGCGCCTCATTATCACACTCACTCAAGTCACTCAAAAAGTATGCAAGTTTGGAGATAGTTGAGGTTGGGAGAAGAAGGAGAGAGGCGCATTGCTCAGTATTGGATATTCTCTAGTGTTTGGTATTTTGTCTTGGCATTGTATTGGCAATCTATATTAAGGAAGTTTTTGTTGGGTTTTCTCCCCCATGAGGGTTTCCTAGGATAAAGTGTTGTGTATCTTGTGATTGTGTTTCTCTCAGTGATCATGTGTATGTTATTGTTATCTAGTAAATTGAAAAGAACTTAATAGCAGCTCTAAATTTAACATGGTATCAGAGCTATGCTAAAGAGAGCACCTTTCACTAGATAAGCAAAAACGTCATTGTTGCCATACAAGAAAATTAGGGCTTTTTGGTGAAAAGGAATTTCAGCCTAAAAAACACTTAGGGAAGTGTGCCCTAGCCTAGTGAAATTATTGGCAGCTTGAGCACACCTTTTCTATGGCCAGAAACTTCGGGAAGTGAAACCCTAATTTTTGGTTGGTACCAGGAAACTAGAACCATTACAAGAAGCACCAGTCTAGATTTTTGCAGGCTCAGTTTCAGGGGGCAAAATTTGAATTTTCTAAAAACTAACTGCACCAGCCTACTCGCCTCAGCCAAGCGCACCTCCTGGTAAGTTCAGATTTAAATTCTGAGCACTTTCAATTTTTGGTCATTTTCCCACAGGTGTTATGGGACTTATCAGTAAATGCGGACATAAACATATCTCCCTAGATCCACCTAGATCTATAACAAAACAGAACATGAAATGACGCTTTCCCTAAGCTCTAATCATTGAGTTTACCATCAAACAAAAGATAAGAGACATGTCATTTAAATATCACTTCCTCTAGTTGTTGTCGTCCTAGCTCCACTCCAATGCTCCTATGATATCATACCTGCAAGAAAACACAAGCCAACCAAAGTGAAAGCAATATAGCATACTCAAAGAAAACCTATATATGTGATCAAGGAATCATACAATAAAAGGAGATGAGTTTTATGGGAAAGAAACATATCATTGTATTATATAATAATGAAAGTGGAGATTACAACCAAATCCTTGATGTTGCAAGGTCCCCTTCTGATGACCCTTTGCTCCAACACACACACTTGCTCCAAACTTAGATGAAGAAGATCCACAATGACTTGATGAACTAAGAAGAAGCCCTCAAGTATGAACTGAAGTAGAATTCCTCATCCAATTCTTAGCCTATTCAATGGTAATCTTGCTTGAATCAACCTTAATTCATTTCTTAGCCTTTTCCATGAGAAATCCCTCCTTATATAGGGGAAAGAGAGATGGTTAAAGATATTAGGATGATCCCACCAAATCAGAGAAGTGAGTAGGATCCCAACCATACGGATGTCGCCTCATATTCTAGAAGATCCCCTTCTAGAAATTTCATGAAGTTTGACCTTCTCTTAGCCTTTTGGCATCATCACACCCCAACTATGGAACAGCCTGTGGAGACATCGCAAACCAGCTTTAGGGCAGCCTGCGATGACTACGCATCATCGCATCCTACTTATGAAGCAGCCTGCGATGACCCTCCTTAATAAGGTTTTTTGAAAGAGAAAGCCAATCACCTTTCTCATGAAGATAGGCTCTTTTGGGAACATGAACACATGTTTGTCAATGGATCATTAATATGACCAAAATAATGTGTAACAGAATTCCCCCCGAAGTATGAGGCTGGAACTCGTGACAACCGAAATACTTTGTAGAATGTGTGTGTGTCGGAAACAAAGAGTGCACCAGTCGGGAACCTGCAAACAGTCAAGCATCAGCATAATAATATACCATTGTCTGAGGTAGGCATTCCCATACTCATATTACAAAGTGTCAAATGAGTCATGGCCACTTAAACATACACTATGGATCCATGTCATCGTAAATCGACATAGCCACCCAGAATACACTGTGAATCTATGCTTCAAATATTTCAAATTCTAACATAGCCACGAGACATACAAAGTGGATCTATGTGTCAATATAAATCATGAATACTTCGTCGCAACCTAAACCATAATGATATGATCCAGGTTCTTCATCTTTGTCATTCCTAAGTACAAATCTAGCCATGCAATTACAGGTGTTGAAGTCGAACATGGTAGAAACCACTTGATTATCGGTCAATGATGAGAATCATTAACAAGTGCGAGGGAAATCACCATTGATGTCAATGACTCCCAAGGTACCCCAGTGAAATCCAATGAGTGTGAATAAAGGAGTTGAATTCGAACACTCGAGGGAATCTCCCAATTAGGGGCCAATGATGTAAACCCACTGTCGGAAGCGAAGGAACCTACCATTGAGGCATGCAGGCTCTAAGGCACTGAATGATTTCTAAGTCTTATTCTTGGATAATGAGTTGAAGTCAACAGGAAAATACTTGTCATAGGAGGGCCTTGATGTATCCCCCATCAATGACACGAAATGAGTAACAGATTTGAGATAGATCAAAGCATGAAATGATTTGAAATTGACACAGGGAAGGCCGACATGGTAGAAAATTTACAATTGCAGATGGTCGACTTGATAAGAGGCTTATTAAGGCTGGAATTCTCTTGAACATATGAACGACATGACAATGGTCTTGGCAACATTGACTCAAGGAGGACCCAACATATAGACACGTGGATGGTCAAACGAGAGACAAATGGATTTCCCAACCCAGATTCAAATGATGAAGGGGGGTGTCATGTTCAAGAGCGACTATTACTGCCACTAACACAAATATAGACACACATTTCTTTCCCAAATTTTCCCCCACCATTTCTGGCGAGTACCTCTTTATCTTTACGCAAGCTTGAGGAGGATAACATATGCTTGTTGATGTAAGCTCATCCTTCGGATGAGTCCCTCGGAGTATTTTTAACAAACCCTAAGAAGGAGTGGTTCGATCCCATATGGCTCTGTCAATGTTTGTTTAATGAGTCCAACGAGAGAAAACTCAGGGGTTTTTCATGTTTAGAGAGTCTGAAAAACACTTAAAGAGAATTCTCTCAATTCCTTTTTCGTAAATTAGTTTGTTGAGACCGAAAAAGTGATAACCTACCGCCCATCAAACATTTTCTTCAAATATTTTTACGAGCATGAAAAGAACAAGGTCGCTCGACAATCTTTTCGTTTTTACAGAATGTGAAAAGAGCTTTAAAGGATACTCCATAGGTGTCATTTTTTGTGTTACCATCACGAGTACAAAAAGATGACAAAAGTATACTCGGTTACATTCTCATTGATTTACGAGCATGAGAAGGAACAAAACCTAAGCTCGAAGTTTTTCCTGAAAAACTTTAAAAGGATATGTACAAACGACAAATGTATAAAAGAAAACCCAAAAAGATGTATCCTTGTTCAAATCCCACTCCTAGATTTCTCACCTACGAAAAATCAAACAATTGTAACACCATTAGAAGTCTAGGGTTTAGGTGAAATATATTAAAATAATATAGAAAATGAAATGGAAAAGTGAAAAGTAAATAAATATGAATAAAAATGTCTTTTACCATTTCATTGTTACTCCACCCAAACTTTGTTCCAAAAACCCCCTTTTTACCTCAAACTTCCACTGCGGATTGCGGGAGGCGCGATTGACCATTTGACGAATGGACTCCGCAGGACAAGTAATCTTCTCCTCCTTCAACTTTTCATGGATTCATTTTTACTTTTCATTGGTTAGAAATGGCATTTTAGGTTGCATTTTCTAGCATACTTGCACCCGGAGGTCGTCGCAAGCACTTTGTATCGTGCTCTGCGACGACCCATGTTCATCGCAGGTGACCTTTAAGCTACAATGCGATGAGTCCGCATTGTACGGGCTAGCTAGCCTGCGACGTGCACAAAGTAAAAAAAATTTTAAGATGTTTCTGTCAATAAAAAGTATCCAAGAGAAAGATGAAGATGCTAATGATTCTTTTATGTTTCATTTCAAGTTTTCTACAGTAAAGATGTCAGAATGGCGAGAGAGGGAACATGAGGATGAAGATTATTTCATTGGGAATGACCTGAGAACAGTAAATGCCCTCCGGCAGTGTGGGCTGCTAAAGTTCTTCAAGATCCAGGGCATGAGGGCCCATTTGATATTATTGGAGTACTTAGTCCACATGTGGGACGTGGACCAACATGTATTCCGTGTAGGGGCTCACCTTCTTGAGATAGATATCGAGGATATCTACTTCTTGACCGGGTTGTCTTGTCGAGGGGCTTGAGTTACACTGATAGGTAGCAGAGGAGGTGGTGAGCCCATGAGTCATTATATTAGCACACATTGTGTGCCAGGTGCTGAGAGACATACAGGCAAGGTTTCCATTTGAGATGTTTGTGACTTACCTTTATGGACTATCCTCTACACCATTGCGCATATGGCGGGGAGTGCAGCTCCTCATATGACCCTACAAAGAGACTTCCAGTATGCACTGGAATGCATGGAGCCCCGAGTGTTCAACTGGAGTGATGGGGTTCTTAGAAGCATGAAGAAACAGTTGACCAAGTGTAGGAGAGGTGACTTGAAACAATTCAAATACGGGTCGATTTTGGTGTCCCTCTTCCTAGAGAGGGTTACACACTTGCGCCTATAGGTAGAGTGGGGCATACCAACCCCACAGGATCCAAGAATGAAGAGGTGGTGTGACCTCATGGCACAGCATGTGACTAGGCCTATCATCAGGTATAATGACGTTTTATTCGATTGGTTGAGGCCCCAGATGCTTATGGTAGATGGATATGCATATGACGGCTTGGACTTTAGAGGTGATCCAGACTTGGTTCTTCCTGAAGTTTCTCAATGGGGGAACATAGGTAAGAAGTACATTTTGTTTTTATAATGTTTTGTAATTTTTAAATATGAAATGTGGTTTATGTCTTTAATCCGATGACTAATCAAAATCTCTTTGACGATGCAGATGTGGGACCTCATCGACCTCCAGGTTCATCCCCCATCTAGAGGCGAGGGGATAGGGTCGAGGTAGTCGGATTAGCCGTTGTTGACTACGAGGCTATAGAGAAAAACTTGGAGGGGTTGACAGTGGACATCCCAGATGCCTCCATTGACGAGATCCTGAGGTGTTATCAGTGCCATATAGTGGGTGTATCTACATCTATCGGTCGACTGCTCCGCAAAGTAGCACGGGAAGTCGCGTGTTATCACGAGCAGCATCCTTGATGCTATATTTGTATATGAAGCCATGTGATTCACATTTTTGACATTTTGATCTTCGGACAAAGACACTTTTTGTAAAAACTTTTATCGTTATATATATATGAGGCTTCTACTGGCTTACTTCTTGTATGTATAAAGTGTGATTGGATTTTATAAATTTCTCAAATGTCTGTCTAACACATAATTAGCCAATGCATCCATTAATGTATTTAGACATCTAGGAATGTGTTGATATTCAATGTAATCAAAATGACGTTCCAAGAGGCGAATTCGTAAATATACCCTTAATAGCGTAGGACTTTGAATGGAATAGACGTTACTCAATTGTAAGACTACTAACTGCGAATAGAGGTGTACAACAAGATGACAGATTCCAAGAGACACAGCGTCGGTCAATAATTCGATGACTGCATTGTATTCCGCGATATTGTTAGTTACACGACCAAGGAAAACACCATGAAGACTAATCAACTCATCCAGAGGTGCATAGATTTCCCAAGCAGCAGATGCTAAGTTCTGAGTACTGTGACTAGCGCCATCAACGAAGCCAATATAGGGTAGCGAAGACACCGACATCTGGAAACCAAGCACAACGCAAGGTAAGCAGCTGAAGGTCGAAACCAAACAACGAAGAAGCACGCAAGAGTATGATACACTAAAAGTACAAGCACTCATGCAAAAATGACTTAAGCATAGTACTTCTTTAAGTAAATCCCATTTTGAGGCTCACTCAAAGGGATACCATCATAATCGACTAGCTCATAAGCTCCCTTCTCCAACACACATTTGACAATGTAAGGACCTCGCCACATGGCTTCAAATTTACCGGCCCCTAGAAAATCACGTTCTTGCTCGTAAAGGAGAACAAGATCACCTTCAGAAAAAACAGGTGGCTTGACATGCTTGTCCTATTGGGCTTTAACACGTTTCTTTTGAGTTTCAATAACTAGGTTAGCATCATGACGGGTTTCGTCTAATTGCATCAAATACAAAAGACGCTCTTCTTTGGCAGAGGTATTGGGGAGAATTTCAACGGCCAGTTTCAAAGATGGTATTTCACATTCAATCGACAATATGGCCTCGATACCATAAACTAGCTGGAAAGGTGTAAATCCCGTGGTAGATTTGACAGATGTCCGATAGGCCCACAATGCGGAGAACAACATCATGTGTCAAGTTGCTTATGGATTCCTATCATCCGTCGAAGCATAGTAATGAGAACTTTGTCGATTGCTTCAACTTGGCCATTGGCCTACGGGTAATAGGGGGTTGAGTTTTCATGGCGAAGACCCAACTTTTCAGTAAGTTCGGACATCATGAAGTTCCAAAAATGGCTACCGTGATCGGTAACGATAGCTTGAGGGATACCAAATCGAATAATGATATGATTGAATATGAACAATGCTGCAGTTTTCCCGGTGTTATCAAATGTAGGCATCGCCTCGGCCCATTTAGTGAAATAATCCACAGCTACAATGATGTACCCATGCCCCCCGAATGAGTGAGGGTTTCATTTCATGAAGTCAATGCCCCATTTGGCGAATGGACCAACGGAAACTACAGGATGTAAAGGAGCAGGATGAGATCTTATCTTGTTATTATAAGTTTGGCAAGCATGGCATTTTTGAACAGTAGTGATGCAATCTTTAAATAAAGAAGGCCAGAAATAACCCTCTCGTAAGATCTTTTGGGCAGTGGCATACCCAGACATATGACTACCACATGCTCTAGAGTGACAGTCATTCAAAGCTTTCTCGGCTTCATCGTAAGTGAGACATCGTCAGAAAATGGAGTCAATACAACGACAATAAAGGGTATCACCGAGAATGATGTATTGTCGAGCTTGATAGTGTATGCGATGACGATCTATGCTAGAGAGATCAGGCCAAAAAGTTTGAGTTTGGAGATATATAATGATATCTTTGTACCATATGTCATCAGGACTGATCAGAAAAAGGGATTCATTAGGCAAGGAATCCTCTACCACATTTTTTGTCTCAGTGGAGGGAAAGTCAGATATCAGTTCGATGACAACCAAAGATTTATTAGACTTAGCACGTTCAAACTCTAAGTCAAACTCCTAGAGAATCACTATCCATTTGGAGTACTTTCCCCCTAGCAATTGTCATGTAAGGATATGCTGCATAGGATTACAATCGAAAATAACAATGGTTTTGCATAATAGGATATAGTGACGAAAACATTGGACAGCTTGAACAGCTTCCAAGGCCATTTTCTCCACATGGAGGTATTTGGTCTCGGTGGTCATGAGACTCCGACTCAAATAGTATATCACATGTTCATCATGTGAATCATCCTCTTGGACTAAGAGCATGGCAATGGTAGAGTCTGAAGCAGCTAAGTAGAGGAAATAATCTCGGCTATAGTCAGGGGGAAACAGTAAGGGCTTACGGGTTAAGGAAAGTTTCAAAGCTTCAAAATCTTTGTTCGTGGTATCGTCCCATACAAACTCGTAGCCTTTCTTGAGTAGCCGAGTGAATCCTTGTGTCAGTTCAGTGTAATTTGGGATGAAACGGTGTAAAAAGTTTGCCTTCCCTTGCAAACTTTGGAGCTAGCGTAAAGTGGAAGGAGGAGGTAGATTAAGGATAGCCTCAACCTTCAATGGGTCTACACGAATCTCGTGTATCAACACTATAAAACCAAGCAGTCGGTCAGACTCCACACAAAAAACGCATTTATGTGGGTTTAAGCGGATACGGTAACAACAACAATGTATGAAAATGGCCCTCAAATGAGTCAGGTGATCTTGGCGACGCATGAAATGTGTCGGTAGATCATCAAGATAGGGTTGCACAATATGCTTGATATCATGGAACGCATAAGACATAGCGCGTTGAAAAGTCACGCCAGCATTCTTGAGACCAAAGGGTAATTTCTGGTAAGCAAAGGTTCCCCAAGGGAAAATAAAAGCGGTCTTGTGTTGGTCTGCGAGTAAAATATTAATTTGATTATAGCTGGAGAAACCATCCATCAAAGAGAAGATTTCAGTGCCGGCACAGTCATCAATGATCTGGTCAATGAAAGGGGTCAGGTAATTGTCCCTAGGACAAGCCTTATTGATGTCCCTATAATCTACATAGACGCGGATGGTACCTTGGTTCTTAGTCACGGGAACTAAATTGGATACCCAACAGTCAAAGCCATGGGATAGATAAAGCCAGCTTGAAAAAGTTTTTCAACTTCAAGTTTGATAGTAGCAGCTTTATGTGGTTGCACTGGGCGAAATATCTATCGAACAGGTTTAGCATCCGGGTATGTCTTGATCTCATGTGCAACGATATCAGGATCGATACCTGGCATCTCTTCGTAACTCCAAGCAAAAAAATTGTGGAATTCTTGGAAAAGGGATTTATATTCGTGAACCTCATTGGTAGAAAAAGAGGCTCCAATGTGAACATTCTCCACAACTACGGGTTTAACAGATATGTCGAGAGGGACGATAGGGAAAATTTTGCTCAAGTTCCCTTCGTACAAAACATCGTGTGAGGACTCGAGAACTGAGGAAATGACAACAACGATCGATGGAGTCAAAATTCGTTGGTAACTCTCTATGGTGTCGCGTTCTAGGAAGAGAATGGAGCGATGATGTCCATTGTCCCAGGGGGTGTCTTCCATAGATATGATTGACATGATCATCTCATCCATAGGAAAAATCACATGAAACAAATCAGGAGATGAATCACAGAGAGAAGGGGAGGAGGGTGTTGCCGATTGAATAGCTTGGTAAGTGGATTTGACCGGACATAAAGGCATCTTGTTGTCGTAACAAGAGTAATCACCAGGGCTAGGTACCACCCATGGGTCGTATGACTCAGGGGATTCATGAACGATGGTGGATATCATGTTAATAGAGGCAACAAAAGGAGTGGAAACATCGGGTGGTGGGATTGGAAATGTACCCATCAAAGTTGAATCTTTCAAAAGACCCACGCCGACATTCTCGTAACCAGGAGTGTCTTCAAAATGAAAGGAATGTTGCTAGTACGGGAATCGAAATTAAAAAAGGCCAGTTGGTCAACAATAATGACTTTTCCTTGGTGCAGGAAATGTAACACATGGAAAAGAGTAGGCGCAACTGCACACATGGAATCAATCCAGCTATGGCCAAGTAAAACATTATAATCGAGAGGTGCATCAAAGACCTCAACCTCAACATTGACCGATTTACCTTCCAACGTAATAGACAACGACGGAAGACCATCGTAGGGTTTAAAGCATGTACCATTGAAAGCCTTAAGTGCATTGTGTGATTTAGTGAGGATAGGAGAGCCAGTGGCTTTCCAACAAGTGATGAACATGACGAAAGTCGATCCTCCTTCGTCAATAACAGTTCTACAGATATTCTTGTTCTCAACAACAACTTGGATCTGAAATGCTAACTGAGGAGGGAGCCTTGGAACATGATCTTCCAAGTCAAAGATTATTAGATTACTATCTGTGGGGTCAATTCTATTAGGATATTTAGACACTTAGGAGTTAGTTAAGATCTACTTGGTCTAATATGTCATTAGGTAAAAGTGTGTTTCTTTAGTATGCATTAGTATGCATTTGTAGTTAGGCAATCTGACGGTCACGATATGTTCCCGACATAGAGTGATTCGACGGTTCATACTCTCCTTGATCTTAACGGCCATTGATCTGTGGCTTAACACCCGATTGGTCCATGATTTCTATTTAAAGAGCATGGAGGGTCATTTTCCGATGATCGATTGTGAGAAACTCTTTTGTAAAATCTCTCTGTAATCTTTTTCTTTGCATTAATAAATTGCTCCAAGTGGTCGCGTTGGCTGGGGCCGTGGATGTTTCCCCGTAGGGGTTTTACCACGTGAAAACATCGGTGTGTTGATCTTTGATCTAGTTATGTGAGTGGTTACTAAAGGTGTTCATCCTCTGTTGGAATACCTGTGTTGTCGAACATGGTATCAGAGCCTGTTTGAAGACCCGCTCCTGTTGTAGATAGAGATCGTGAAGCCGAGTTGCCTCATCTCCATTTTATGGCATTTTTGTACATTTTTGGGCTGAAAGAACTGTTCCATTGCATCCGGAGCACGCTTTTCATTCAGGAACACTTTTCGTTTCACTCGAAAAGGTTTCCATTTGCCCAAGATACAGCCATTACAGTCAGAATCCGGAGGCATAAAGTCTGAATACGCGTTTTTAAATTTTTTGCAAAGTTTTGATTTTATTTCAGTTTGTATTTTTTTTTTTTCTGAGCTGCTACTCTTTTAGATATACGTATTCTCTTTTCCCTGTGCCTTGTGCAATCTCGGAAAATCAGAAACAGATAGTAAAAGGTGCATCTTCCGGGTAAGCTAACCGAGATCTAACCCTTGTTGTCATCGAGAAGCGAAATTTTTTTCTTGTGTGAAAAGAGTTTTTTTTGGAGCATGCTCTCCAAGGCCGTCTTCCACAACAACAACAACAACACCCCCAATCCTCCTTCTGAACATTACAATATGTTTTGCTAGACCAGTTGGTTAAAACTTGCCTTATTAAGTAAGAGGTCTTGAGTTCAAGTCTCTCTTTTGTTACTTTTTTTGAAAAAGTTCA
>JASDQU010391586.1:0-10984 GCA_032191745.1 Picea mariana | reverse complement strand
ATATTTTGTATTTTTTAATGTTTGTCGTGGTTTTCCGATTTTTTGCCGACTTTTGTCGAAACGATTTTTTCCGGACCCTCGTTGACTTTTTGCCGATGCTGACTTAATCAACACTAGTTTGAAGTAACCCGCTTTTCGTCCTGCAATGCACCTTGTGATGCCACGTACCCCCGAGAGAAAACCGTGGTTTAAATTGCGAGACCGCCCTTCGAAATTAAACTCCGCGCAACTTCACCCCCCATAATCGCTCTTAGCTGCTGATCTCCATGATCCATTAAAATCCGACTGTCGATCTTTGCAAAGTGAGATAAGCACCCAAAGTTAAGTCGAGGTCATAGCTCTTGGTCATATGTAGAGAAGATAGAGTGAATTTCGTGAGCGAGGGACACGTGTCAGACGATTCTTGTATTCGGCTATTTTGTACTCCGGGGGGAGGCAAGCAGTGTTGAGTAAAGAACTCCCGAAGATCTGAAGCCCATCTGGACCGTTGATTGAAATGGACACGTGGCAAGAGATCTTGTACTTCGGAGACTTAGCATTTCGGAGATTTTCACCTCGGAACGCCCGAAGCCTGGAGTTCCGAAGTAAATATTCGCCTTTGAAATCAAGAGGACACGCGGCAGGAGATCCTCCACTTCGGAAGAAAGATGGATGTGTGAAGCGAGAACTCCTGAAGCCCGGAGTTCTGAAGTAAATCTTTGCTGTTGAAACCAAGAGGACACGCGTCAGGAGATCCTCCACTCCGGGGATAACCACTTCGGAAGAAAGATGGATGTGTGAAGCGAGAACTCTCGAAGCTCGGAGTTCCGAAGTAAATCTTCGCTGTTGAAACCAAGAGGACACGCGTGAGGAGATTCTCCACTTCGGGGATAACCACTTCAGAAGAAAGCTGGATGTGTGAAGCAAGAACTCCCGAAGCCTGGAGTTCCGAAGTAAATCTTCGCCGTCGAAATCAAGAGGACACACGGCAGGAGATCCTCCACTTTGGGGATAACCACTTCGGAAATTTGCACCTCGGAACACCTGAAGCCCGGAGTTCCGAAGTAAATCTCAGCCGTCCAAATCAAAAGGACACGCGGCGCCAGATATCTCACTTCGGGGACTTAACACTTCGGGAATTTGTACTGTTGTGTATCTCGGAACGCCCGAAGCCCGGAGTTCCGAAGTAAATCCTAGCTGTCCAAATCAAAAGACACGCGGTAGGAGATCATGTAGTTCAAAGACTCAACACTCCGGAGAGTTTGTGCTCCCTTTTCTGTCTATTTAGCCCCTTCCCTGCTATATTTGGTCCCTTTCTTAGTTTATCCATCTTCTGAATTGATTTATCGTTCCACTAGATTTTGAAACCTGATCCATCAAGTTTTCTTGCAACCTTTCGTGGCGCCATAACCCTTAAGGAAATAATATTAGTCTGCTTGTAACAAGAGAGGTCTGTAAGCTCTTCACTTAACAAAACTGTTAATTGTAAATGGTGAAATAATTTTGAAATTCGAAGAGCTTGTATAGATTTGTTTACTGGGAGATTATTAAAAAAGTCTGATGGAATTTGTTACCTGGCAAATCCCAGTAATTATTCAAATTGTTAACTTTAGCCAATCACAAACGTCATTAACAATGTAAGAGGGCAGAAATCTAAAGTTCAAAAAAGCTCAAAATTATATGTGTTTCAACATAGGCTTTATCTAGGGATTGTGGCTCCCTGTGAGGCACGAAAGAATAGTAGACCAAGTGCCTTTATTGGGTAAATGAAGTCATTATTGCATTTCTGGGAAACACTTTTAGGGATTAATCATATAGAGAAAAATTGAAGTTCAACCAAATCTCAGAAAACCTTCAAAACATCCTCAACTATCGATCTCAAGTTAGGCTATTTAAAATTTCCCTTTTTTGAAACTGAGTTCGGATCTGTTCAAGATAATCAAAATGACTTTAACCGAAATATTAGACCTCGACCGACCTTGTTCGCATCAAGGTTAAGTAGATGTAAAAATTTATTTAGGGAATCCCTCGTTGGTCCATAATGTAAATATTACTGGAAAGAGAATTAGATGTCAGAGTATGTTTTGTAGATATATATGACAACCATACGGATATCATAGATATTACTTCACTGCCAGCGAGCCTGTTCAGTACCCCGGTGAAGTTATCTACCTCTCCCATTGAATTTCCTTTCACCACTTCAATTAGCACCTTTGCATTTTGCTGAGATGAGGGCAATCATTACATGAATTTCCTTTGATCATCTCTTTTTGGACAAAATGGGGGCAATCGAATTTCGAATTTCCTTTCACCATTTGTCTTATATTTTAATATTTTGAAGTGGGAGCAACCAATTTGTATGTATCATACAGGGATGATATCTGCTTAAAATTTTTAAAAGGGAGGTTTGTCATAAATTTTTAAGTATTCTCCGAGGCTAATTTTCTTCCAATTTTCAATACACCTTCGCCTGTAGGGAAGATTTTATAGGGATTTTGATTTTCAGGGGTCAACCTTGAGCGAATTAGTCAGTTTAAAATCCAATAGAAGAATTAAAGTTATCAGGATTAGCCTGGACATACTTTTTTTCAGCTAAAATCCAAGGAACATAAAAATTTTCGTCTAATCTTGTTTTGAAAATATGTTTTAAGTTTTCAGAGTCAAGGTAAGTTACTTTCTTTCTATGAAGACTAAGAAAGGATAAAGAAAATCTGAAGTGGATAAGAACTTGCGGATAGGCAAAGATAACCAAATCGAGGATTCAGAGGACCTGACACAAAATACCCTGATCCTACATAAGTTTGTGTATTTTAGTTCAGATTTCTTTCGAGTTTATTTATTATCATTTTAATTTTTATTTCAGAGATGGCTTTAGAATTTATCAGCATGACACTTTAAGTTGTAACTTATACCTCTCTGATTTTTAGGTCAAGTGATAATATTATCATGAGAAAAACTTCCTTCATATTCATTTTGAAAAGAATTTTCTTGAAATTTTATTTGAACTATAAGAAGAGTAGGAACTCATACCTTATTTTCCTTTTGAATTTTCAGTAATTTATCACCTGTTTTTAGAGAAATCGAATGTTTGAGTGTTGAATTTTATTCGGCCTCATCTATTGTTCAAGAAGATCTATTTTGCAAAACACCAGGAACAGTAGACCACGTGTCTTCATCCTTTTGCGACCTGAAATTAAGCCTGTTAAACTCTGAACCCCGTCATTGGGTTATGGAGTCATAATGCCTAAAAACTGAACCATACTGGATGCCAGACTGAGAACCAAACTACTGAACTGAAACAAAACGTTGAACTAGAATGCTGAAATGAAATGTTGATTTGGACAACTTATTTATATCCATTGGCCCTACACTAATCAGGCGAAATTCCATTGATCAAGTCATATGGAATTTCCAGTGGAGCCATGCAAATAGTGGATTGCTTAACATACCTTGCTTGTTGCTAAATGAAGGAATGAAAAGATAATAATTTTTTTGCAGCAAAGGATGGATAGGTAGCTTACGCTTACTGCTGATGCTTGGTTGCACACGAAACGCCGCAACATTTTGGACCTCTTGAAGAAAATACTCCAACCAAACAGCCACTGGATCTGGAAAAGATAAATAATTTTGAAAATCAACCGATACCTCTTCCTGCTGACCAAGCTGTATGAAATTCCTTTGCACACTTTTTCCACTACTGATCTTTTCTTCTTCAAGCTCGAGAATGTCATATTTGGGCTCACTAGTCTGTTGCTCAATAGTTGCTAAACAAGAAGAAGAGAACAACTGCTCCAGTAGCCCCTCCTTATCTCTTTCATCGCCTGTCCAAGAATCTTCTTCATCACTGTCATACACAGGCTGATTGCTTTTATAGTGCAACTGATAATTTTCTTGCTGAAGTGAACTCTCTGAAGAAAGAGAAATAATTTGCTGCTCATCAACTTCAAAATTGCATTCATCATGGTTATCAAACAAAGGAGAACAATTTTATGTTTCCATGCATGTTGGGAAAGAAATCTGCTCTTCTTCATCGTCTGGATACTCATTGTAAATAGGATGATTATATAAAATTTCTGAACTTTGATTTTCAAAAACTTCCATTTTTTGATGATCTAGTAATGATGACTGAATAAAAGCAGCTTGATCAAAATAAGAATTTAGAACAATAGTTTGATCATGACAGTAATTACTATGAACATTTGGTACAATGACAAATGCACTTAGAGTATTGTTGCCATTGTCAGTATCATTACCAAAATCATCTTTTCCAAGAGCTGATTGCTTATGGTCTTCAATAAGCCATTGGCCTTCGCAAGGATCTAGATCAGCAAAAGATTCATCATTCTGTCTTTGATCAGCTTGAAGGACTGGAGGGTCTGTCAGGATTTCTTCATTTTTACTTGCAATCATGTCGTCTTCATTCTTACTGTTGCAAGAAACCTTTTCTTGATTTACTTCAAAGTCTTCTTCATATAAATTTTCCTGATCTGTTTGAAGGATATCTTGTTTTTTTGCAAATTCTTCTTCATATAATTGACCACAATTGCTATCATGTTCTGATTTTTTATCAGCAAACTGATTATCTTTACAATCTTGTTCTATGAAATCTAAATTGCAACAGTCTTCAAAAAGGAACTTTGATGAATACATTCTTTTGCAATATTTATGAAAAGTTGCATGGAATTCTTTTAATGATGAAACGCTGGAAGGGACTAGAGATTTGTACCAAAGTCAAGCATCCCCTCCCAGACGAAACATGAACAGTTTCATCAAAACATCTTCATGATGAATATCTAGTTGATGCATGAGCTTATGAAATTCAAACAAATGCTGAGCATGATTATCATCTTTATCCTCTCTAAAACTAGGAAGATGATCTCCCCATTCTTTAATATCAGGAACAACGTTTAGAAAACCAAAAACATTTGTAAAGTCCAAAGGAGCAAACCTCGCAGCAATCTGAGCAGCGAAAGAACTTGACATTTTGAAACCAACGGAGTTGCCAGTGAATCATGTGGAGTCTTCGAACCAAGGAGTCGCCAGGTGAAAAATGAACCTTTTCACTTATTCAATCTTTGTTCACCATCAAAGATTAAAGTTTTACTTTGTCGTTCTCCCAAGGAAAAATAACTTCGTTTCTCTGCCCCCGGCAACGACGCCAAAAAGATGTTGTTCCTGAGATTAAACTTAAGGCTCAAAGAGTAATGTCAGGCATCAAGAATGTTTTAACAGAGTGCTTTTTCTACCTTTAGTTATATAAGAAGTGATCCTTAAATGAAATTAATAATAGGATAGTACAGAGGCCGTATTTCGTTGTCTGAGTCACAATTATAATATCAAATGGTGTGAGGGAAACTTACAAAACTGTTAAACAAAGCAAGGCATCAATTGCAGAAGAGTCTCACCTTGTTGCAGTGGAAGAAAAGTAGAGAGCGCACCCTTGAACATGATATGAAATGCAGTAATTCAAACAGGTTGCAGGTCTTGCTTTACTTATAGTAAATACAGAGGAAAAACTGCTTACTTAATGAATTGCTGATATAATGTGATTACAGTAGTTGTGATACTAAATTGCAATCAATCACTTATCAAGGAATTACATAAGGAAATTAAGAGATATGGAAATACAGGAGAAACACATGACTCAAACTGAATGAAAATTAGAATCTCTGTCTGCACTTGTATTAATACTAAAAAATGAGAGTTTTCTCTATTACATCCGGCAAGAAGCAACCCTGGATAGATCTGAAATCTATCTATTTATACAAAAATTATCACAACTCAAAAACCGTTGGACTTCATACAATCTCTCCTAAAAATAGAATGTAATTCGAATGAAACGACATCAGACAGATGTTGTTTGAGTTGGCGTTTTCATCTGTCTCTTCATATGCTCGCAGACGCACTCGTTTTCCTTTGTTCTTTGAATTGGGCACACATGTCCATTGAGGCCACTATAATCATTTGTTTACTGTCCTCGTCATCTGATTCCATTGCTATCTGTTCTTTGGATGCGTTTACTGGAAAAAGAATATCAGTTGAAAATATGGGGGGAGTGATAATGTGACAGGTAGCTCAGCGTTAGCTCGTCATGTGATGGCTAACAGTTATGGGAAAGAGTAACTGCTCACGAATAGATTGACGTGGGGACAAGTGTAGGTGGTGAGGTAAACAGGGTAACTGATGTGGAAGGTGTGACAAGCTGGAGGGTGAACGAGGTACATGACGTGGATGACAAGTGTTACTCCAACGTCCTTTTACGTTTCTCTATTTTGCGGGGGCGTGAGGGGGTGGTTTGAAGTAACCCGCTTTTCGTCCTGCAATGCATCTGGTGATGCCACGTACCCCTGAGAGAAAACTGTGGTTTAAATTGCGGGACCGCCCTTCGAAATTAAACCCCACGCAACTTCACCCCCTGCAATCGCTCTCAGCCATTGATCTCCACGATCCATTAAAATCCGACTGTCGATTTTCGCAAAGTGAGATAAGCGCCCAAAGTTAAGCCGATGTCACAGCTCTTGGTCATATGTAGAGAAGATAGAGCGAATTTCGTGCAATTCCTGTCCGTCGATCTGAGCGCGGTACACATGTTAGACGATCCTTGTATTCGGCTATTTCATACTCCAGGGGGGAGGCAAGCAGTGTTGAGTAAAGAACTCCCGAAGACCCGAAGCCCATCTGGACTGTTGATTAAAGTGGACACGTGGCAAGAGATCTTGTACTTCGGAGACTTAACACTTCGGAGATTTGCACCTCGGAATGCCCGAAGCCCGGAGTTCCGAAGTAAATCTTCGCTGTTGAAATCAAGAGGACACGTGGCAGGAGATCCTTCACTTCGGGGATAACCACTACGGAAGAAAGTTGGATGTGTGAAGCGAGAACTCCCGAAGCCCAGAGTTCCAAAGTAAATCTTCGCCGTTGAAATCAAGAGGACCCGCGGCAGGAGATCCTCCACTTCGGAAGAAAGCTGGATGTGTGAAGCGAGAACTGCTGAAGCTCGGAGTTCCGAAGTAAATCTTCGCTGTTGAAGCCAAGAGGACATGCGTCAGGAGATCCTCCACTTCGGGGATAACCACTTCGGAAGAAAGCTGGATGTGTGAAGTGAGAACTCTCGAAGCCTGAAGTTTCGAAGTAAATCTTCGTTGTTGAAATCAAGAGG
The DNA here is from genome assembly GCA_032191745.1 of Picea mariana. Taxonomy (NCBI): domain Eukaryota; kingdom Viridiplantae; phylum Streptophyta; class Pinopsida; order Pinales; family Pinaceae; genus Picea; species Picea mariana. The sequence continues at coordinate 3,846 of JASDQU010391586.1, read as the reverse complement.
ACACGCGGCAGGAGATCCTCCACTTCGTGGATAACCACTTCGTGGATAACCACTTCGGAAATTTGCACCTCGGAACGCCTAAATCTCGGAGTTCCCAAGTAAATCTCAACCATCCAAATCAAAAGGACACGCGGCGCCAGGTCTCTCACTTCGGGGACTTAGCACTTCGAGAATTTGTACTGTTGTGCATCTCGGAACGCCCGAAGCCCAGAGTTCCGAAGTAAATCTTAGCCGTCCAAATCAAAAAGACATGCGGCAGGAGATCCTGTAGTTCAGAGACTTAGCACTCTGGAGAGTTTGTGCTCCCTTTTCTGTCTATTTAGCCCCTTCCCTGCTATATTTGGTCCCTTTCTTAGTTTATCCATCTTCCGAACTGATTTATCGTTCCACTAGATTCTGAAACCTGATCCATCAAGTTTTCTTGCAACCTTTCGTGGCGCCATAACCCTTAAGGAAATAAGATTAGCTTGCCTATAACAAGAGAGCTCTGTAAGCTCTTCACTTAACAAAATTGTTAATTGTAAATGGTAAAATAATCTTGAAATTCGAAGAGCTTGTATAGATTTGTTTACTGGGAGATTATTAAAAAAGTCTGATGGAATTTGTTACCTAGCAAATCACAATAATTATTCAAATTATTAACTTTAGCCGATCACAAACGTCATTAACAATGTAAGAGGGCAGAAATCTAAAGTTCAAAAAAGCTCAAAATTATACATGTTCCAATAGGATGAAAGACCTTAGATATGTTCTAGGGCCCCTAGATGTGTTATGGGGTACCGTGGTCTTGGACCAGGTAGTTCTTGGTTGTGTACCAAGATGTGATGATGTGTGATCTTCTTCCTCTCTCCGGGGATGGTCCATGAGACCTAGGAGCAGCCACGAAGATGGACATGACCACATCATGGATGTTTCCTTCTATGCAGTGATGATAAAAGTTTATAAGCCATCATGAGACTTATGTGGACATGTTTTGCCATTGAAGAGGAACCCCTTGACCTTGTCTTTTAGTTCCCCCTTTCTTGTTTTCCTCCTTGTGTAATGTAGTGTTGGGGTTTTATAAGTCACTTTGACTTAATTGACTTTTAATTAATATTTTTATTAATTAAAAATATTAATTAATTTTTAATTATCTTTTATTTATTTATTTTTATTAGGGCTTGACTTAATCCTAAAGATAGGGTTAAAATAGAAAACCCTAACCTACCCACCTAAGATATAAATAAGAGCCTATCCCTCTCTCATTAACACACACTCTCTTCTCATTCTTCTTAGTTTGATTTTTGTTGCGGCTACCTAAGATTGATTTTCTTGTTTTGGTACGGCTCTCCTAGTGGACTTTCTCTCTCAGTTTTGAAGTATTGTTTGGACAGCTTCAGTCTGGTTTTCGTTTGCTGGTTGTGAGGTGCGACAAACCTTTCCTTGGCTGTATGTGCATGTCGTGGACCTCCCTTTGACTGCCATGGATCTTCCCTTGACTGCCGCAGACCTTCCTTTGACTGCTGCAGACCTCTCCTTGGCTGTTTGTTGGAGCCGCGGACCTTTCTTGTGCTGCTGTGAGTGCCGTGGGCTTCCTTTGGCCTCTTCTTTTGTTTGCTGCTGTGTGTATTGAAGTTATGGTGGCCTCCATTGTCATTCTAGTTGTTGCTGTTGTATGTGTTGAGGGTGCAACAACCTCCTTTTCCCCTCTTCTTGCAGCCACTGTGTGTATTGAGGGTGCCACTACCTTCTAGGTAGCCTTTGGTGCCTCCTCCTTGTTTACTGGTTCTTTCTCCTTGCTGTCCCTGTTGTTGGTGCCTTCCTTGCATTGAAGGGTTTTGCTGCTGTAGCAATTTACAGTTCAGTTTTGGACATTTGCATCAGCTCTGTATGTGGTCCTACTTGGCAGAACAGTCTACCTAATTCTTAGAATTAGAGAAGTAATGCAGAACAGAAAAGTCTTTTTAAATTTTCAGTTAGAATAACAACTAAGTCTCATCCTCAGAACAGTAAACAAATACAATACTGCTTAAAAAATCTGAATAGAGAAACAACAATTTGATTTGAGTTTGTAAACAATTTCTGAGTGTGTACAAGCACTCAGATCTAAGCTAGCAGAGTTAGATTTAACTGAGATCCAAAGACAAGATCATTGAAGTAGATCTAGATTAATCAACAAACATTCTTTCTGATCTAAACTAAAGAACAGTAAAGATATAGATCAGTATCCAGATCTAATCTACAATGCTGATATAGATCTATACAGATCAAAACTTAAACCAATATCCAGAACTGATATAGATCTAAGTAATGAGCAACCTATAACATTTAAACAACTTCAGAATGGTAAACTGAATAGGTCACTTTTAAACAACTTCAGAAACAAAGAACAACAGATCTGAAGAATGGTAAACTGAATAGGTCACTTATCTTGTAGTCTTACCTCTGTAGGAGTCCATGCCACACACAAGAGATGTAAAGCCACTTGTAATTATGCTCAGAGAAAATTCAGGATCATAGATCTACCATATAGGTTAGATCTCTTGCCAAGAGATGAATAGACTTACTTGCCACTAGGAGGAGAAACCACTTAAAACACCACACAAAAATTTCTGTGATTAAACCCTCACACACACAGAAATTCCAAGGAACCAAACCCTCACACAAGACAGGGATTACAGGCAGCTTAGAGGGGCCACAACTCAATGGAAAGGGGTCAGATCTGTGTTGAAGGAGTCACGACTCAATGAAAAGGGGCTGGATCTGAGCTGGAAGAGTCACGGCTCAAAGAGGGGATTAGATCTGTGCTAGAGAGAGGTGACGGCAGCTTCGGTCTTCAACACACAGGTCACAACAACATCAAACAACTCTGCAACAACCCTTGACACATTCCAAACAAGAGGCATACAAGCTGAAAAGACCAGGAGGCCGAAAACTTGGAGGGATGAACTGTCACAATACTCAGCTACTGCTGCAAAGGAGGGCCGCAACACACTAGAGGAGATCCGCTCACCTTTTGGAGGATAGCATAAGAGTACATTAGAATATATAAAAGGTAAGGGAGGAGGTCTATATTTATACTTTAGGCTAGGGGTTTAGTAAAGATAATAATTAAAATGATAATTAAAATTAACATATTTAATTAATATAAATATTAATTAAACATGTTATAATTTAAACATTTAATTAATATTTTCACATTGACTCCTAAAGCAAAAATACAAAACCCCAAATAAACACAAGCAAGGGTGAAGGGGGTTTAGGTGGGGTTACTTGGTGGCAATACTTGTCCATTCATTCTCAAGGTGACCTTTTAATTTTATCATCATTGCATATGGGATACATCCCTCATGTGGTCATGCCCACCTTCAAAGAGGGTCATACACCAACACACACCTGATCAAGGATCAGGTTGCCCCAGAACATTTCTGAGGTCTTATCCACCAAGGTACAAGACCAAGGATCAACCCATGCCCTAGGCATTGGTACCCTGGAACATTTCCAGGGGCCCTAGATATATCTAGGGACTTTAACTGCTTGGTCTTAGACTAAGAACCCCAGTCATATACTGGGGGCCCTCTCAGGGGTCTTTATTGCTTGGTCCCAGACCAAGAACCCCAATCATATACTGGGGGCCCTAACAAGGGTCTTTTGCCATGGCATTGACTGTTTGGTCCCAGACCAAGAACCTTAGGAGTGCACTGGGGGCCCTAGATCTTGGCTAGGGTCTTTGCCATCCTCCCGGAGAATGGCTCTTGCAGCTGCTTTAAATTCAACACTCCCTCTCAGCAAGAGAGGCATTCTCAGCTACACCAAGCTTGTCACGAAAGTATACAAACTTTGTCAGTGACAGTGGCTTGGTAAAAA